>PVKE010002865.1:0-77782 GCA_004027555.1 Craseonycteris thonglongyai
GTTAGGTGTGAGTGGTGGAAAGGAACCCAAATTGGAATGAGGAATCCTGAAAAAGTAGGAAGCATGTGTAAAGAAGAGGTGGGAGTGGGGAGGATGCATTGCCAAAGCCGTACTTTTTATTTGTGCGATGTCCCTGCTCCTATAGAAGGTAACATCCATCTACCGCTCTCATATGTTGTAGTTGCATGTGGCATACGTTCATGTGTGGACTTTTTACTGCAAGAGAAATATTGACTATAGATAACCTTGGTACCCCCAGAACCTAGCGCAGTGCCTGGCTCATATTAGGTGCTCAATAAATACTTGTTAAATGAGTAAGCCCCGAAGTTCAGTTCATTACATATCATGTTTGCTGAACTACGTTTTTCTTTTAACCATGGAAGCTAGTACTGATAAGAACCTTATCTTCTTTTTCTTCATCTCCAGGATGACAAGGAAATTGACCTGGAGCACCTCCATAGACGTGTAAATAGCTTGTGCACAGATGACGACAGCCCCCATAAACAGTTTTCCACCTCGTCAATTGACTTGACCCCTCTGGACATTGACACTTTGCCAACACGACAAGCACTGGAGCAAATCAGTGATTTCAGGAACACTCATATTACCACCACCACCTTTATCCCAGAGCAGATCCAGACTCTTAGCCGCACACTGTCAGCTAAAGCTGCCTCTGGTTTCGCTTTTGGCAACGTGCCTGAGCACCGAACTGGCCCTTTTAGGCACAGGGCACCTAATGGGGGCTTTTTCAGGAGTCCTATAAAAACAATGTCATCTATTCCTTATCAGCCAACTCCTACCCTGGGGCTCAATCTGGGTAACGACCCTGACCGAGGCACCTCCATATGAGCATCAAACAAATCTCGTCACTGTTTCTTTTGTAGGACTCCCTTTGCAAGGAGCGACTGTAATGTTGTGGGACTAACATGGATGTAACATTTTTTTTATTTTTATCAGGATTATTAGTAACAATTCTAGTTCTTTCTCCCCACCGTCTCCCTCCTCTGTCCTCTATTCCTTTCTCTATGTTTTTCCCTCCTTCCCCATACATTTCCCTCCACTTTTTTTTTTTTCATTACTCAACTTGTTCCCCCAGAGTATAGTATACTAGGATCCTATTAGTCCGCTTTTCATATACTGTACTTCAAGTATAGGAAATGTGCACTGAGTATACTAAAAGAATATGCAGGATTAATTTACAAATTACAATAAAAGGCCTCTTATAGAACATTTCTCTATTTTTAAAGACATAATTGCAATAACTTCAGTCTTTTTACATTCTTCTGCTGCATCCATACAATGCTCCACTGCTGTTGAGTGTCCTTTAACTGTGGACCAAAGGCAACCCCTGCAGTGTTTATTAAACAATTTAAAGACCATTCAGGCCACATAATATGAGAATGCAATTTTGTAGGATTACAAAAAAGCCATTAATATGCCAGTCAAGACTACAGTTGAAACTACTCTTGCACTGCAACAGTGCATATGACCTTTATGTGATTGTACAGTATTAAAAGGTTTTTCTTATGTACAGTAAACTTTATCATATGGCAGAAGCCTCTATTGTGTTATATAAATTAGTATCTCATATATACATATATATGCACCTATATAATGTGTATATATATTGAAAGGCGGCCATTGCTATTGCAATTCATTTAATAAAGCTTTAGTTTAAAAAAAAAGTATTGTATACAGGAACTATGTATAGTGCAGGGGGTCTTTTCAGTTAGAAAAGGCAGGTTGCTTTAATGTTATCTGACTTGCATTGTTTGCCAACAAAGAATATTTTATACTTTTGTTATTAAAACATCCAGGGTGATTTAATATTTGTTCCTAGATGTAACTCATTTGAGTAGTTTTTGCATTTGTTATTCAGCAGTGTATAAAGCTAACCTTGATAACTTTACTTTTAATTAATTATCTAAACGGAAAATGCTATTAGCTGAACCATGTCCACAACAGCACATAGAGCTCGATAAGAGTTTAAACATAGATCATTGAAGGCTAATAAATTCTCTTCCAAAGCAGTAAGCCAATTAATACAACTGTAGTTGGGGAGAGGTGGGAGCCCTTAAGAAATTGATGTGGCCTTAATTACTGTCATACATTATCCTAAAGAAGAAAATAGAATAACCATACTGGGCTCTCAACTTAACCCCCTTTTTATACTCAGTTCTATTTGGAGGAGTTATGTATTTTTTACATTAGTGCCAAGTGTGTAGAAGGATGACGCAAAAACAGTGCCTCTTTGTGCACAACCCTTTTAAAGTAGCATTCTTATCTGTTAGAAATGTAGAATGAACTTTGTTTGTAATCCTCAAATTAAAATGTGGTAAGTAGGAAGCAAGAACTTATCCTGTGTTCTTACGCAGCCATACACTTATTTTAATCTAATTCATTCCGTGGCTAAGATTGATGTAGGAATCAACCTATGTGATTTGCTTTAGGAGAAATTAAAAGGTATATTCTTAAGGTATATTATATTTTGATGCTAATTCTGTTCTGGGGAGCATCTTGTACTGTCACTGTTTTTGTACTAAATCTTCAGATATTGTCTACTGTGTAAGGCAGAAACATTTCTTACCACGCAAAAACCATTTTGTTTCCAGGGTAACAAGTACCTAAGTGCATGCACAACTTGTTTTCCCTTGTAACATTCATGATCTCATCCACGACTCTGATTTTAAAACAAACAGACAGACAAACAAATCTTTACAAAAAGCTATATAGGGATGTACCAGATGTTGCAGTGGTTTTAGCTATCAAACTGTTAACCATGTACAATATTTAAAATAGGCCTATTTTGATGTATTGCCTATTATACAAATACACACAACACTTTTTGGAGGCCTCAGTTATGAGTGGCAGAGCTTTCTGTGTATAATTTGTCTAAATAATTTGTCTAATAAAAAATGTTTTCTAAACTTGCTCTCATACCATTGAAGTCTTCACTATAAAATTTGACAAGGCTTACTCTTTCACATATTGAACTGATATTTTTTAATTTATCTTTAGTTAATAAAAGCATAAAACACAGTTTATTTTACTAACAGAACTTTGCCAAAATGAGTGACTCTGAAAACAATACTGTGTTGTCATAAACCAATGAAAGACTACTTTTCTGCTATCTGAGACTATTTGAACTAACAATATATTTGTTTTTCTTTTTGGATGTCTCTGTGAGAACTTTAGGGGGAGAGATTGATCCTGTTTCGTGTAAACAATGCAATCCTTATAATAATAGCAGAATGAGTGTTCATTGCATAAAAAGAAAATTAAGGGTAATTGTTAAACTTACAATTTATGTATCAATTATTGTTTTGCTATTAGAGAAATATTGATCATACTAAATCTACTAATTTGAAAGTTGACTCCAAATTATTTCAAAAACAGTACTATTTTCTGTCTTTAAACAATATTTCATTCATCTAACATTTAACTT
Source organism: Craseonycteris thonglongyai (assembly GCA_004027555.1). NCBI lineage: Eukaryota > Metazoa > Chordata > Mammalia > Chiroptera > Craseonycteridae > Craseonycteris > Craseonycteris thonglongyai. The sequence continues at coordinate 3,446 of PVKE010002865.1, forward strand.
AGTAAATGGATATATATATATATATGAAAATATATTTGATTAAGATGAAAATCTCTGCTGTTCTAAAATTGCATTAAATTAATTATTTTCAATGTTGGAACTAGGAGGCACTGTAGAGATCCAGACTATCTTCCTTGATTTACAAATAGGGGAACATAAGATACTAAGATGCTACAAATTACCCCAAAGTTTGACATCCTGAGACTTAAAATTAGGTCTTTTATTTTTTTCTTTTAATCCTGCCATGTCATAATTAGTCACATCCTCAAGTCCCCGTGGTTTGTAAACGTAGAGATGGCTCAGGTACAATGCTTCTCCCTACAACTCTTGCCCAGTCTAGGCTGCAAATCTCTAGGAACCTCCCTCCTCTGGGATCTCACAGCGTTTCTAATTCAACTTCTCCTTTTACAGCTGGGTAATGAATGCCTCAGGCCACTTCCACCAAACTCCTGACAGAACTCAGGCCAGATCCTGCTTCTGTCCGTTACTACATTTAGATTATTGTTTGTCCTGGTTTACGTCATTTACACCAAGCTGGCTATTTCAAAACCAGACAAGTAACTTATAGACTTGTACTTTTATTCTTCTCAGATGTCAAATTTATTTCTTCAGTGAATCTTTAAGAGAACTAGTTATCACTCTCAACCATGTCAGAAATTATTTTAGTTTAGTCATATGTTAGAAAACTGTAAGACTTCTTTCTTCTTTATACATTTCAAACTATAGGCAATGATATTTTCTTCATTGCGTTATTTTTCATCTCTTTTAATTTGGCATTGGTTGTCAACTGAATAAATACTTTAAAAAAATAGACTTTGCTGAATGGTACTTCACTTCAATTAAAAAGAGAAAAAAGATGAGAAGATCCATTTATCCTGCATAATACCTTCTAAGCCACACAAATGGATAAGAAATTATTAGTATTTTATAATCAGAATTTTGGAATGGTAAAACACAATCTGGATATCAGTATAACAAATAAAGCAGAACTGGGAGCTTTTGAGCTGGTAAACATGGGTTTTTATCCTTAAATACACATCTCATGATAATTGATAAAATACAGTGGGTTAACTAAAACTTGGTAGTGTTTTTATTTTTAAAAACAAGTCCTATTTCCAAGCCTTGTGATCATAATGGCTAGCAGTTGTGGCCCTGGTTATCATTGCAACAAATTTTAGTAAACACCCTCTCTCATAATATAGTATATATGAGCTCCCTTGGATGGAAATGAGTTACCTGACGTTGAAAAAAATCAGAAAATAAAGCTATTAGTATTTACTGAAAACCTATTATGTGAAAACCACCATGCTAAGCAGTTACACATGGCATAAGTGAACAGATATGTTCAGGAATGGGTCTGGGTATGTTCTGCCACCCAGTTCTGTCCTTGTTTCGTATCAACATGCAAGATACAGATGCCACCTTACAGACTTTCTGAGGCAGCAGAATTAGTCACCCCCAACCGATGAAGTCTTCTGTGGGCCTGGACAATCAAACATACTGGAATAATCCATCCCCATAGTTCTTAAGGCCTAACTGAATCTGTCCTCTTCAATTCACATCTAAGATGACTTGGAGATTTCCCAAAATGCCAGACCACAAAGCCAGCTTTTCAGAAATGTAAAAATTACCATAAGCCAAAGGCAGACTACAGTCTAAGCCTTCTTCTTTATCAATACCTGCATACCATTCAGAAGCTGACTGCTGCCCTCAAATGTCCCCGTGAGAATGGCACAGACCACAGTAATTCATTTTCTCTCCCTGTAGGGCATCAGTTGTGATAAAGCTCTGCAGTGTTTCAAACTATGTGCTTCAAACAGACCAAACACAGTCCATCTTATTCTGGCTGCTTTTCAACTTTTATAATATTTTATTTACACTGCAACAAAGGCTCCTAACTACCTTTCCAGCTATCTAAGACACAGGATATGGCATAAATGATGAGCGTGACGAATGTCATGCTTTACAGGCCACCCACCATGACAAAAACCTCCAACCCACACACGCTCTCAGAAAAATAGAGACTTCATGGATTTGCTCCATTTTACAGAGCTGCACGGAGGCATGCACCAGTTATACCAGCTAATGATCCAGCCTGCTATGAAAAAGGAGCAGACTAATGGAGCAGTCCGTCATCTTTTCACCTAAATTTTCCAAGATTTCAATTTGTTCAATAGTTTTTCTTTTGTTTTCATGTAATATTAGTAACAAAGCAAAAACTTTTCAAATTTGAGGAACTTTTTTTGTCTGAAAGCTCTACCCTGACTTGTTTTTCTATAAAATTTAAAACCAAGTGTCACCTGTTGACTAATTTTGCACATTTCCTCGAATTTCTTCACACTGCAGAAACGGGCTCACTTTATGCTATTAGACGTGGCTGTCTGACCTTTGTGAGGAAGGAGGGACTACTTTCTTTCCAAAGAAACTCTTTAAGTCCCCAACCTCAGAAGTGGCAGCAGATATCAAAACTCTCAAACTATCTGTGATGTGACAGAAAATTCACAAAATTTTCAGGAGAACGTTAGTTCTACTTAATTAAAAACTAATTAAGCTTTCATAGCAGCTGCTTTAGAAGGAGAAACATATGTCACAAAATCAAAGAATCACACATCAGAACCAGAGAAGGGATGAAAAACACCACTTTTAATAAATATTTTGCCTGTCATAAGATGTAAAATATGAGTAGAAGGCAAACTTTAATTTTTAAAGTTGCCATATTTTATATTTAAGCTGGAGCAACTGAAAATTTTTGAGAAATACCCTACATCTGTGACTACTTTTAATATTGAAAAATTGAACATTAGTAAACAAATTATTACTTGCTTATTGACTACACAAAAGATTCATAATAAGGAGTCTTTAAGAATTGGTTCTAATGTAATAAAATGAGATTCAATTTGAAAAAATTAAGTTACATAAAACTTTTCAGGAGCACAGCCACTTCCTGGAGCAAGATAATATCTATTTCACACTAGACAAATAAGGAATTGATAGTTTATAGCTAATTTCTCTCCAGAATTATAAAAGTTGACTTTCTAATTAACACTAGTCCTCTTATTAATATCTGTTTTTAAAATTTGGCTATAACATTTTTTATAAATAAACATATGCTAAAATTAGGTTGAAAATACTTATTTTCACATTTCCAGCTATCTAATTTGACATTTTCATTCTAGAAATGGTTGTTAAACACCTAATATGCTCAAATACTTCTTTAGGCAATGTTAAAAAAAAAAACTTTGGACATCACTTGTTAAATGGATTATAGGTGCATCACATATTGACTCCTTAGATATCACATATAGAACTTCATTCACATGTATTGTTTTTAATAGGTACAACACTATTTCCTGGGGAAGCCAGGATGGCTTCACAGGTTAAGTGCTCACCTTGCAGCCCCGGGGTCCGAGGATCTATGCCCCAGCCCTGGCCCATGTGGACCCCGTATGCTGAACTGGGGTGAGCTTCCCATGTGTGAGGCCCCCAGTTCGGCCCCCAGCTCAAGGGGGGTGTGCTTCTCATGCAGGAGACCCTGGCCTGGTTCCTGCCCTGCGTCGCCACCACCACCCCACCCACCCGTGTGGAACAAAAGCATGTTGAAAACTGATGACATACAACTCTGGAGACTGCTCTGGGCCATCCCCTTTCTCTCTGTGTCTCTCTGTTTCTGTCTCTTTCTCTGTGTCAAAACAATAAAATAAATATTTTTAAAATACTATGTCCCAAATCAACATATTAAAAATTAAAAGATAACTAAGCAATACAGCGAGACATATGAGTAATTAGGACTCGCAGCTTCAATTCTGCATGACTAAGCCCTTTAAAACATAATGCTAAAAAAAAAAAAAGAAAACCATAATGCTCACCCACTCTGATTTCTCCATGGAAATATCATAGTAAAAATGACTGTTCATAAACAGAGCAATGTGTGTTCAAAACCACTTCCCATATGTGTAGCCTCCAAAATTTTTAGTGTGTCCAATTAACATGGTAAGTCCTATAATACAGCTGAATCAGCAACAATTAATATATTTTAATTCTTTCTTGTACATCATCGTTAATGAACTTTTTAATTTTTACTCCCTAATAATAAGTTTTGTGTCTCTTGTTTTAAAAACTCATTAGTATTTATACATAAACTATATAATAAAGCTACAGAGAGAATATTAGGAATAAAACAATCGCACAACATCAGTCGGTCCATCAGGTAACACTTTCTGAGCACCTACTATGAGCATGGCACCCTAGGACAGAGATTTCCCTCATTGGAGTGCCAAGGCGCACTTCTGGACCCCAAGTGGCTCCGGTACTGAGATGCTGATCCCCTTTTTCTCAGGGTGGTGGCTGAACCCTTGGGCTGGACTTCTGCCCATGAGCAGTTCTCTTTGTTTGTACCTGGCCTTTCCTCAAAGAGCTTCCAAAGTTGGAGAAAGAAAATAGAAACATTGGAAAAGCTAAATAAACATTCATGGTTTAAATAACATCAAAAGACAAGGATATAAATGATGCAGAATATATTTAATCATCAAATTAGTTCTATGGAGAAAATATTCTGTGAGAAGGGAAGGATGAGGCTACATAGCTTGGGTGGTTTCATGGAATAAGGGGAAATGTTGTCTACTCACAGAGAACATGGAAAGGTCAGAAGAATGCAAAAGGGCTTCCAAGCAGAGGGTACAGTGCTACCAAAAGTGAGAAAGAACGTTCAGAGCAGCAATAGCTCGTGATTTGTGGGATATGAGTCTCATGTCAGGAAATAGCAGGAAGTCAGGCTTGAGTGAGAGTATGGAAAGCCGGTAGGCTGGGCTCCAAAGATTACATTATATCCTATTTATTCATTTATGTGTGTATCCAACATAGGTTCACTGAGGTCCTACTATGTGCAAAACACTATTCTGGGTACTAAGGGTACTCCAGGAAAGAGGCAGAAATTTCTGCCCTCATGGAGTTAACAATCAACTGGAAGAGATGGACAGTAAGCAGGAAAAATAAATGAAGTCTATAATCTATTGGATGATAAATGCTGTAGAGAAAACTGAAAAGGAGGTCAGGAAGACCAGAGTAAGAGTGGGGGATTTGCTACTTTAACTAAGGTGGCCAGGGGAGGCCTTACTGATTCGTTGACATTTGGCAGAAGCCTTAAAGGGAGGTGAGAGAGTTAGCCATGTTGCTATCCTCAAAAGAACACTCAGGCTTTGGGAAGAGCTAAGACAAAGGCTCTGAAGTGGAAGCACGCTGGGCATGTTTGAAGAACAGCGGGAAGACCAATGTGGCTGGGCAAGAATGGGTGGTGGGACAGTGGCTAGGAAGACAGCTTAGTAAAGTAACACAGGGTTTACCTTATAAAGCTTAATAGACTCTGTAGGGAGTTTGGCTATTATTCTACAAGAGATGGAAAACGATTGGAATGCTTTGAGCAGAGTAGAATGCCTATTGGATCCAATGGGTTGAAAGCCAGATGTAAATGAATCTTGAGAACATAAGTGTTGCCACTTTCCCACCCCTTCTTGGGCCTACACATTTACTAATACCTTTAGTGCTATGAGAGAGTGGCAAGGTGTTGATACTTGCTGGCCATACCTCCGTTTGAACTTCAGCCCTTGACCTGCCAGAAAGAGATTGGAGCAGGGCTGACATTCACAGCGGCTCACAACCATGGACTGCATGTTGACTTCCATCGTGGGCAGTAACGAGCCACTTAAGATTGTGACCAAAGGGGAGACATTCTTTTAAAGAGATTGTTTAAAAAGGGGAGGGGGGAGGTGCGGAGGGCACTGGTAGCAATTCATAGAGTAGAATGGAGAAAAGGCCAGTTGAAGGGCTCGTGCCATAGTTCAGGTATACCGGTAAGTTGAGCCTCTGTGGTAGCCCCCAACATGAAAGAAGATACAGGTAGTAGATATTAATACATTTTGAAAGAAGAACCAAGGTAACATGTAGATTAGCTGAGTATAGACTATAAAAGATAAAAGCAAGTCAAATATGAATCATTTTTCAAATTCAGATATTAGAACGAGGGAACTAATTCTACCCAAAAATCCTAAAGTCAGAAGAATATCTGTTTGCTTAATCTTTATATTTCTTTATGGGGGGTGGGTAGGAGGCAAACTTATAGAACTGAGAACTATTTATTAATTTTTCTTTGTTAGGAAACTGGATGATGGGCTCTTAACAAGTGGAGGGAACCTGAAGGATCATCTAGCGTCCACGGTTTTTAAAGTATGCTCCCCCACTTCCTAAGGGTTTCTTTAAGGGAGAGCACTGCTTGATGAGATGAGCCCACTGGGTTTTGATCAGAGCAGCACTATTGATCTCTTAATGTCAATTTAAGAGAGAAGCTGTCACCTAGCAGATGCCATCATCCAGACTACTTGGCTTTTGTACTGGATGTTGTCTGCTGTCTTTATCTCCCAACACGGAGGTCAAGATAGTGATTACTTTTCAGAGGTCAAAGATGATTTCTCAATTCTAAGGGGAAAAAATATCACACACCAAAAATAAAGACCTAGTATATACCTTTATGAATTTCTAATTCATAAAGGTAAAATCTACTTTGGTAAAACCTACTTTTCAAATTATTTGAAAATATAATTCGGTACAATTTGGTCTTGCCCAACAACTTCACTTTTAAAATATAAACTATGGGGATGCTGAGATGGCTCAGCAGGTTGAGTGCTCGTCTTGAAGCTCCGGGGTCCAAGGATCGAATCCCAGCCCCAGTTTGTGAGGACCCATGTGCTGAACTGGGGTGTGCCCCTAGTTTGGTTCTCACCTGGGCAAACCTCCTATGTGGGAGGCACCCGGTTGGGCTCCCACCCTGCTCAGCCCCGTCCCAACCAGTGGAATGAAACTGTGTCGAAAACTAATGACATACAACTATGGAGTCTGCTCTGGTCCCATCCCCTTCTCTCTGTCTCTCTCTCTGTCTCTTTGTCTGTCTCTCTACCAAAAACAATAAAAATAAACATTTAAAAAAATAAAATAAAATATAAACTATGAGTCACAAAGTCACACACACAACTAATCTTTCTTATAAAAGAGAATAGAACACAAGTTATGTACATATGTATTCGTTTTAAGGTAGTCCATGGAGGCACAAGTTTCTGAATTGTACTTAATAAAATACATGACATATATCGTCAGGTAGAATTATTTCAAAGGTAGGGAAGTTTGGTCCATTCTCATCTGAAGAGATAAGTTGCCAATTTATGCTTTAATTCTTGTCTTTGCAGGTCAGTATTTATATAGAGTGACCATGGAGAGGAAGGGTATGATGACCATGTGTCCAGGCACAGTATTAAAATACATGAAAGAAAACAAAACCTGAGACCCTGGAAAGTTAAGTAATTGGGTCAAGGTCATACACTTAGCAAGGGACCAAAATAGAATTTAAACTCACATCTATCTAACTCAGAAACCCATACCTTTTTCACAATAGGCTGCTCCTGAGGAAAAGGGGGTGGGAGGTAAAGGGCCCTTTTACTGTCCCTCATTGCTGCGAGTGGCCTTGTACATACACTATAGGGATCCATAAAAATCCACTGGTCCTCACTAGCTGAGTATATTCTTTTTTTTTTTTTTTTTTTTTTTTTTTTTTTTTTTGACAGAGACAGAGAGAGACAGAGACAGAAAGGGAGGGCCCAGAACAGTCTCCATAGTTGTGCATCATCATTCTTCAACATGGTTTCGTTCCACACAGGTGGGCGGGGGCTGAACCAGGGGTCCAGAACCGAACTGGGGGCCTCCCAGATGGGAAGCACACCCCAGTTCAGCATATGGGACCACACAGGCCGGGGCCGGGATTCGAGCCTTGGTCCCCAGGGCTGCAAAGCGAGCACTTAACCCGCTGAGCCATCCTGGCTTCCCCTATTCTTAATACAGAAACTACAAGTGATGGGTAAAATAGTCATAAAAGATGAATATAGATGATGCACGCATTGTGATAACTTATAAAATACAACAGATTCTGAGAATTACCCTGACAGATGAGAGTCTATAACAGAAACTCAAACACCAGCAAACCTGCTTGTCATCCTGCATTCTTTGTCTCTTCTAACAGTGTCAGTCACCTTCCCAGTCTTCTTCTTCTCTTTCTTAGAGTCCCTCTAATGGAAATATTTGAAAAACAAACCCTATTACTTCGACTTACATAGAGGTCTATTACCTGACCTGCTTTTATCCAGCCCTACTGCTATTAGACAAGTTTAAGTTCGTGTTAGCTTCTGCCTGGAATCATTACAATATGTCTTCCAATAGGTTTTTCTCAAACCACATTCTTCCTAAACTTACTAGATAATATTACTAAATTACTTCTCAGGGAGGAAGCTGGGATGGCTCAGCAGGTTAAGCACTTGCTTTGCAGCCCCAGAGACTGAGGATCAAATCCCGGACCCGGCCCATGCAGACCCATATGCTGAACTGGGGAGTGCCCCCAGTTCAGTTCTTGCTGGGGCCTATGCGGGAGGCTCCTGGCCCAGTTCCTGCCCTGCGCAGCCCTGTGCCCGCCTGTGGAGTGAAACTATATGGAAAACTAATGCTGTCAACTCTGGAGACTGCTCTGGGCCCTCTCCCTTCTCTATGTCTCCCTCAGTCTCTCTCTCTCTCTCTCTCTCTCTCTCTCTCTCTCTCTCTCTCTCTCAAAAAATAAAAATAAATTTAAAAAAAAAATTATTTCTTAGGTCAGCTCACTCCACAATTTTATTTTTTCCGTGGTGTTTCTACAGCCCACTTATTAATGACTAAGCACTTTAGCCAAGATTGTTCTGGCAAGAAGTACTAAGGCAGCCTTCACAGAGAAGCAACATTTGAGCCAAGGAGCTAGGATTTTAACAATTAGAAGTATGAAGGTAGACTATAAAACCAACGAGGAAATGGGAAAATATAACTGGAAAGTAGAGGACCACGAATAAAGCTAGCTATTTGAAACTACGGAGACAGAAAGAGATAAGGTGGAAGAACAGGTTCACTGGTGCATTCAACAATTATATTCTGAGACTCCACTATAGATATATAAAAAAAGTTTCTAAGCAATGCGGTATATGTAGACATACAACTCTCAAAGCTGTTATGGCTGAGATGTCGTGTATATGCATAACTACAACATAAGGCAAAGTATGATGTGTTCCATAAAAGTGATACAGCATAATAGAAACTCAGAGAAGGGAGAGATGATACTCTTCTAAATATTCTTTTACTGAAACACAGGGATTTAAATTATGTATGATAAGTACTTAAAAATAGTCCAGAGTGTTTTTGAGAATTCAGAGAAAGGCAAGATCTTTTCTCACCAGGTTGATAAAATGCCTTTGTGAAAAAGACAACTTGGAAACCGAGTTTAAAAAGGAGTATAATTTTCACAGATATAGATTAGGGAAAAACATCTTTAGACAAAGGGAAAGAAGTGATCCAAGGCACAGAGGAGGAAAGTGCAGAGTATATCTAAGAATGATCAAATAATTTGGCTGCAACATACAACTCATGAAGAGCAGTAAGGACATTAACATGACAAAACTATAAAAATCAAATCTACCCACCTACCTAAGTCTTGTCCCTTTTACAATCTCTTCTATTTTTGAACAGCTATGAATATTAGAAATTTGATGGTGTTTACAGTCTACTGGTGGAGACAGACAATTTAACAACAATGACAATAAATTGTGGTAAATGCTATAGAATGGAAGATGCAAGATGATTTGCAACCTAGAACACGGATTGGAAGAGCTCCCTAGCTAGGATTCCAAGCTAGACCTGAGGATAATTGAGAGTCAGCCAGGCAAAAGAAATAGAGATTCCTCAGATCAGGTGACCAACATATGCCAAGACTTGAAGCCAGAGGCCAAGATTTATTCCAGGGACTGAAAGAAGTCAATTTGAGCTGGAACTGAGAGGGAAGGACACTATCAAAAGAATAAAAGAGGTAGGAAGCCGCCTTGAAATGTTTCATAAACCACTATAAAGAATTCATGCTTTTAAGGAGTAAAGTCCCAGGCATAACTAGAAAATCACTGAAGAATTTAGAATGGAATAGTGATGTGATTGTATTCTTATTTTAAAGAATCACTCTAACTGCCTTAGTTGAAAGTTTGGGATCCAGACAAGATCTGAGAAAGGAAACTACGTAGTTAAAGTAAGGGTATCATTCTAGTATCTCGTAGTAGCAAAGAAAGAAAGAAGTGGAAATGTTCTAGAAAGAGTTGTGGCAGAAATGGGGTCTGGGCTTGAGGTATTTTTTTGGAGTATTTGGTGTTAGTGAAATTATGAGAAGTAATAAAACATCTAAGAAATAAGCGATTCTATTTAATAGAAAACAAAGTCTGGGCACAGAACTCTGAGGAAGATCGACATTTGTTCAAAGGACAAGAGCTAGCTAGCTAAAAGAGAATGAGGAAGAAAACAATAGAAAAGATGAAGGGAAGGGAAGAAGTCAAGGCAAGAGAGTATATCAATAGGGAGTGATCAATACACTCAAGTGCTACTCAATGAAGGAAACATACCCATTAGAATTAGCAACATGAAGGTCCTCAGAAAAGTGTTGGCAAGACTAGTGTTCACGAAAATGATAGAGACTGAAGCTAGACAGTTGTTGGTGGAAGAATAAGTAGAAGAGCATATATACCATTTTTCCAAGGAATATGATGATGAAAGAGGAGCAAAAAGGACCTGTCTTAAAAGAGAGAATAGGATCCGAAGAAGGAGTTTGTTTCCAAGATAGGAGAGATTTGAGCACATTTCAATGGAATGTTCTTTTTATTGGACAAAACCAATAGTGAGGTCAAAGTTGAAGTACAGTAGCAAGTGGATATTCAAAAGGTAAAAACAAATGGAGTCCAGGGCACAATTAGCTTTCAATAAAAGGGATATTTTTTATTTATTTACTTATTTATTTATTATTTTTAAAGATTTACTTTATTGTTTAAGAGAGAGAGAGAAAAGGGGGGAGGGTTCAGAGCAGTCCATATAGTTGTACATTAGTTGTGATATGGTTTCATTCCACACAGGTGGATGTGGGGCCACACTGGAGGGAGCCAAACCGGCACTCTCCCGCCTGGGATGTGAGAACTTTTACCGCTGAGACATACTGGCGGTTACCAGTTGTAGAGCAGGCAGCATATGGGTTTGCACAGGCTGTGGCCAGGGATGGAACCCAGGGCCTCTGGATTTCAAGGCAAGCACTCAACAGCTGAGCTATCCCAGCGTCCCAGGACACATTTTATTATAACTGCATAGGTGAATGAAAGGATGAGTGTGAATGCAAGTACATTTCTAGGTTCAATAGCAGGACCTTTAGTGAGAGCTCTTTTGGCTTCTATTTTCTATAAGATGGAGAAAGCAAATCACTGGTGAGAGTCAAGCATCAGAGTTTAGAGGAATTAAAGAATGTGTTGACTATAACAATACAGTTGAACTGCCAGCTTTGAACGGCTCTGCTGAGGCTGGCATCCTTGACCTTATTGTGGCCTAGTCTTTGCAGGTGTAATTTTTTCAATTCTCAGTAGCTTCTGTGCAACCATAGAAACATAGGTGCTTGGATTAGCCACAGTTGTAGATTTGACATAAGTGTGAATAAAACAGTGGAAAGACCGTTCAATGTGGTATAAAGGTTCATTTTAATGGGGTATCCCAGTAATAGGCATATAAATTAGGGCAAGTAATGTTACCTGCTATAAAAATAAATAAATTAAAAATATATGGCCCCCAGCCCCAGCAACTCTTAATGGCCAAACAAAATAGACTACTTTGCACTCAAAGTTCAAAGACATGTGAAAATTCAGGACCCATTTTCCTTCTAGCTAGTGGCTCCCTTATGTCCAAGAACTTTGACATCCTCTGATGGATCTTCTGCGTGCAGCTGGCAAATGAAGAAGGTGAAAACAAGGAGGATTGTAGGAGTTTTAATGCATCGATGTAGAAGTAGTGCTTATCACTTCCACCCATATTCCATTTTGTTGTCATGTGGCCACATTGGAACAGTTTTGATAAGTATTTAATCCGACTGTCATAGATGCTCAGGGTCAAATTAGGAAGCTTTGTAATAACCTAAACAAAGAAATATCAGGCTAAACAATACAAAACACCATTAAAATAAAAAAGAAAGACAACATTGATTTTCTGAAGAGAGAAAAAAACAGATTTTGGTGATTGCTTAGATCAAGAATAATGAACATGTTTCTGTTTAAAACATTAAAAGAAGAAATTATGAGGTCAAAATCCAGGGTCAATGTATTTTGACCTCAACATGTCCCATTTTCCCTCACATGGCTCAATTCCTTTTCATAGCACATGCCACCTTCGTCCACATATCCTTGTTATCTTCTTTTTACTTACTTGTTATTGTCTTTCTCCATTATAATTTAAGCACATTGGGGGATGGGGTTTTCACTATTTATTTACTGCTATTTCTTCAGTGCCTAAAGGAGTGTCTGGCATATGAAAGGGGCAGTCAATGAATTTTATTATTTGAATGATTGAATGTTATAAGATTAACAAGGTGTATCAGGCTAAAATCAAGTTGAAGTGCGAAACACATACATTTATTTATCAATTCTGGACTAGCCGCGGAAAATGAAGGAAGAATCAAACATCATGACAGAGATTTGAGGTTGGACATCTGGAGGAACAGTATACTTCAGGGGTATATTTTTTATGTGTAGTAAAAGATGATATTTGGTTTTAGAATTATCATATTTGAAACAAAGGTAAAATAAACACGTGGATATAGTTAACAGAGCATTAAAATGTAAGACCTGAGTTTAGCCAAAACATTCAAGTTGGAAAAGTATCAGGATAAGAATATGGAAAGTTGTTTAACAAGCAATAAAATTTTTGAGTAAGCAAATTGTATAATTTAAGGGAATTTGAGCATAATCAATCTATTGATTTCCTATCGGATAGAATAACAATATCACAATTTAATTCATACATTAATATTCTTATAAGAAAATTTTACTGCATTATTTAAATTAGTATTAGTGTACTTATAGAAAGTGTACCATATACACAAAAGAAATGTAACGTAACACTTTTCTCATGGTTCTCCTGCTGAACAATGATCAGCATCTCCTCCCTCTTGTGGTAGTTCTGGGTACTAACAGGCTTATCCCTCAAAGAGTCCTAGGTTACATTAATTGGACCGCAAGATGGAAGAAAAAATCATGTTTTTTATTATTCTTCATCTGTGTCTTTGGGGAACAAAGAAATAACTTTTTTTCTCCTCATAAAATTTATTTTCTCATATCTATTGTACCCCCAAAATAATAGCTAAAGCAAGTGGATTACAACAACACTGACAAAAATCTAATTCAACAAATACAAATGCTAGATAGGTGACCTAAAGTTATTCCACAATTCAAATTTTCAGTAAACAACCAATACCTGATTTTAATTGTTGATAAAATTTTCAGAATTTTCTAAAATTCTCTAGAGGTTTACATACTTCTGAAACTCATACTTTATCAACTTCAGAGAGGCTGTGGATATTTAAGTTTTATATAACTATTAGCCTCCAAAACTATTCTCAAACTGATCTTATGTAAATTTTGGGGAAAAAAATAGTACAATATATTTCACATTATTTTAATAGGAATTGAAAAATATGGGGCCATGTAGAGTATTTTACTGTAATTTCAGTCAATATTTTGTGAAGAAAAACTGGAAAAGTCTAACAAAAAACATCATAAAATATACTTTTTTTGGTGCTTTGTGCTGGTTTAGAAAATTGATTTTGAGCAAGATCAGGTTGGGATTAGTTTCTGAGTTACACTTTGGAATGATAGATGGAAGGAAGTATTAGCTAAATATCAGAGTAACAATTCTATAAAGTGAAGAAATAACTGGAAAAATAACATTTATTTATTTTAAAACTGAATTATTTGTGTGGAGCTTGGACATCATCTACAATATTTATAACTATTTTTACATATAGGTATAACATTAATATTTTTACTTATTTCCTATTAAGTCTCATAATAGCTAATTTAGATGATATTTAAAAATGTAAGCATTTAGAATAAGTATCAAAACAGTGAACAGTTTCTCTGTATATAACCAAAATATAATCAAGCACATTCCCTTAAATGCTCTTTAGAACACACTGTAATAAAATGAGCATGAATAATTCAATATAATTAATAATATGATTATTTAGAAGTCAAGACAGAAAATAAGGTAAAACCAAAGCAATCCTTAACTTACAAAAAAATTTTTTCCAGAAGCTCATTTACAAGTCACTTTTTTTTAACAAATGGTATACTATTTATTCCATAGGTAAAAAAGAAAGGTATACATAATAGTTGGATTTTAGGCTAGCCCATTTTGAATATTGTGGAAATATTTTTACTAAAAATTTCAAAAGCAGAGGAAGCCAGGATGGTTCAGTAGGTAAGTGCTCACTTTGCAGCTCTGGGGTCTGAGGATCGAGTCCCAGTCCTGGCCCCTGCAAACCCATATGCTGAACTGGAGTGTTTCCCAGTTCAGTTCTCACCAGGGTGAGCTTCCCATGTGGGAGGCCCTCGGTTCGGGCCCCCTAGCTCTCAGGAGGCATGCCTCCCATTGTAGAAAGCCCAGCACAGTTCCTGCCCTGCACAGCTCCAGCCCATCTGTGTGGAATGAAACTTTCAAAAACTGATGACGTACATCTATAGAGACTACACTAGGATCTCCCCCTTCTCTCTGTCTCTCTCTGTCTCTGTCTCTCAGTCAAAATCAATAAAATGAATCTTTAAAAAATTTTCAAAAGCAGTATTTTACTTTAAATATGTTCTCATACAAAGAGAAAATACAGTAAGATGGAAGAGCATAAAGTGCTATACATTTTTAGAATATTGGTATCCTCTAAAAATAATTTAGTGTCATTATCAAGAACATGGGTTCAAGTCTGTCATTTGTCAGCCATGTTACCCTAAGCAAATTACTGAATGTCTCTGTGTTTAATTTTCCTCATTCATAAAATGGAAATAATAATAGGAAATTCCTCATAGTATTTCTGAAAGGATTTAATGTCTTAATATTAAATGCAAAGCACTTAGAATAGTTTCTCAGTCCCAGTAGATTCAAAATAGTGTTACGGTATTTTCCTGTACACATTTCTGTTTAATATAATGCAAGAATTAATAGAAGGTAAATATTGCAAGAGTACAAAACATGATAAAGACTAGCAATTTATCTTTTAAATAATTCTATAAGATCTTTTTTTTATTATTAAACTTATGAGGGTTGTTACATTGGTCAGTAAAAATTGCATAGGTTCCAGGTATACAACTCTTTCCATTATAAGGTCTTTATTGAAAGACATGCACAAATAAAAATTTATGCATTAGCCACTTTAATACTTAGCAATTTTGTACAACCTTGTGAAAATTTGCAATATAAAGTAAAAAAATATTTTACAACATTCAAATTTAGAAGTATAAAGTTTATTCCCCCAAAAGCAAACTTTAAAATTTGCAATAAAATCATCTCACCATGTCTTCACAGTTAAAATTCTTCTTCTGATTATGTGTTAGAATACATTTTATCTTAAATATCTCTAGAGCTTTAAGAACTCAAGAAAGCTTCAGCAACATCATTAAAAATATCATATCCAAAGGCAAACTGAAAATCAGTGATGTAAGCCTTTTTATAGAAACTCTGCCAAACATTAAAAATTAGTCTTTTAATTCCGGGGTGGGAGGTATTTTTTGTCAAAAAAATAAAATATAATAAAAACTGCTAACATTAAAGAGATTTTTGTTTTATTAAGGTTTTATCCACTAAAAATGTATACATTTTTCAAATTAAAATGGAAACAGAAAATGAGATAAAGACCATTTCTGGAAGATAGACATTTGATGTTAGTTGAAGGTGTGACAAATACAAAGCTACGCTGACAGTCCCTTGTTTTCCTTTCTCCAACCACTCTTCAAGGAAGAGAAAATTCCTCTATATATTGTTGACTCCCTGCTGTCTTTTACAAAACCAGGTGGTGGCGCTGTGGTACCATTTGTCAAGATTTCTCTTTAAATGCTGTTTTCTCCAAGCAATAGCGTTTTGAGAAGATTTAAGCCATCATTTGAAATATATATTATTTTAAAGTACTTTATTTTTCTTTTTAGTGGTAGATAAGCCCATAATTTATGTCCTGGGGGTTATTTCAAAGATGTATCTATAGACCTATATGCCATATATATAGGTGACTTATGTGTATTTTAAAGATTGAAAGTAGGTGGTGGTATTTTGTGTTGTTGCTTTTATTTATCAACATAAAAATAAAAAGGTATGGGTGTACTTTGTCCACATTACTTTAACATATCCATAATTTATATATTAAGTTTTACACCTCCTAACTCCAAGCCAATGCCCAAACCCTCAGGGAAAAAAAAGAAAAGAAAAAGTCTTCCCTCACCTAAACCAATTTTCTCTTTCTTTTTTTTTTTTTTTTTTTTTGACAGACAGAAACAGAGCCAGAGAGAGCCAGAGAGAAGGGGGAGAGCCCAGAGCAGTCTCCATAGTTGTACATCATCAATTTTCTACATGGTTTCATTCCACACAGGTGGGCTGGGGTCGCATAAGGAAGGGAACTGGGCTGGGGGCCTCCCGCATGGAAGGCATACCCCCTCAAGCCAGGGGCCAAACCAGAGACGGGGGTGACAAAAACCAAACTGGGGGCCTCCTGCACGGGAAGCACACCCCAGTTTGGCATATGGGTTCACACGGGCTGGGACTGGGTTTCTATCCTTGGTCCCCAGGGCTGCTAAGAAAACCCTTAACATGCTGAGTCACTCCAGCTTTCCCCCTTCTCTAATTTTTTTACTTTCAATTACAGTTGACATTAAATATTATTTTATATTAGTTTAAGTGTACAGAATAGTGGTTAGATGTTTATATAATTTATGAAGTGATCCACCCCCAATTAGTCTTGTACCCACCTGGCACTATACATAGTTATTGCAATATTAGTAACTAGATTCTCTATGCTGTATATTACATCCCCTTCACTATTTCATAACTATCAATTTGCACTTCTCAGTACCTTCAACTTTTTCATCCAGTTCTCCTCCCTCCCTCCTATTTAGCAACAGTTTGTTCTCTGAAAGTAAACTCAATTTTAATTGCAATTCTCTCCTAACCCTTTTAACTCTTGGTGAGACTGCTTGTTCCTCCTAAAAGTGATGTTCTGAGGTTAGTTTGATGATGCACACATGTTCCTGCCTCAAATTACCCAGAACAGTCCCTTTCTTACATACTCTGTTAATATTATTAAACCACCTTCTTCTTAGAAGTCAGGGTTTTCATCTGCCTTACAGTCCAAAAATGAGAACTGAATTGGCTGATGCAAAATTATTAATTGGGCCATTTTCTTCCCCATCTCCACTGCTGTCAGCAGTCTTCTTTTACTTTTGGTTCATCCAGAAGAAAAATCATGCTGGGTAACCCTACCACACCCTTTTCAGCCCATCTTTCACTGAATAAAAGTGAACATTAGGACAACATAAAACAATGCAAACATTGGAACTCTACATGCGAGGAGTATTGTAGGTGACAAATGAAGCCCAAGAAGGAAGACACATCAGAAAAAGGCAACATGAAATTGTAGAGGCTAATACACAAAGGCACGTGTGGCCCTGCATACAGCCTCGGCAATTACCTTAATGAATGACCATGAGGAGGGAAGAAAAATTTACGATAGTTTACAAGTGCCTCAGCTGAAGGTACTACCTGTTCCTTTCTCCACGGCCTACTGCTCCTGGGAAGCGCTTCAAAGCACTGGACTTCAGATTTCATAGGTTTGCCCACCTCTTCTAGGTAAATGGTGGAGCAAGTTACTATATGCAGTTTAACTGCAGTCCTCTACGACTACTGTTTTAACCTATTTTTTCAATGGAAACTATATTCTTTTCCAAGTCAAACTTTATGTTGATTCCCACTACACCCAACAAAGCAGTATTTTAACCACAAACTGTACTTCCTAGCTTAAAATGTATGAAGTTTACTTATTAAAATGAAATAAATGATGTAAGTGGATACTGTTCTAGGCCAAAGATCAAGCATCCAACTTCCTTTGGTATTTTGATGGACTTGCATACAAAAGTAATACAGGACTCTTAATTTCTCATTTAACATCATCAATAGGTTCTTGGAACCTGTAACTTTAAGTGAAATGACATATAACAAAACCAGTTTTTCCATGGGCTAATTGAGATAAATAAGAGTTAAGTTCCTATGGCATAAATCTGGTCCAAAAATATTAGCAAAGTTCTAAATAAAGACCCAAAGCACTTCTAATATTAAATACACTGAAGTAGATGTGAGTTATATATACATTTAATAAAGATGAACAAAAGCAAGTAAATAATTATTTCCCAACCTGTTGATTTCAATCAGGGTCATGGGTGCCCAGAGCCTCTCCAGGCAGCTCAGGGCACAAGGTGGGACACACCGTGGGCAGGATGCCCTCCCATCCCAGGGCAGCCCACCCACACCCATGTTCACTCTGACTGGGAAAATATTGACATACCATTCACCTCACATGGAAGGAAACCCGAGTGCCCAAAGAAAACCCATACAGACATGGGGTGAACATACAAAAGCCAGACAGTGACCTAGGGCAGGAATCAAAATTTTTTTCACATCAACATTATAATCAAATGATATTATTCAAGGGCCTGCTGTATTTAAAAAAAAAAAAAAAAAGTGTCTAGGGGAAGCCGGGATGGCTCAGCAGATTAAGTGCTCTTTTGCAGCCCCAGGGGCCACGAATCAAATCCCGGCCCTGGCCTGTGTGAATTTATATGCTGAACTGGGGTGGGCTTCCCATTCAGGAGGCCCCAGCCCAGTTCCAGGCCTTCATGGCCCCTTGCCCACCTGTCCGGAACAAAACCTATCAAAAACGGATGATGTACAGCCATGGAGACTGCCCTGGGCCCTCCCCACTTCTGTCTTTCTCTGTCTCTGTCAAAAACAATAAAAAAGCGGAAGCCAGGGTTACTCAGTGGGTTAAGTCCTCACTTTGCAGCCCTGGGGACCAAGGATCAAACCTGGAGCTGGCCTGTGAGGACCCATATGCTGAACTGGGGTGTGCTTCCCATGCAGGAGGCCCCCCAGACCAGTTCCTTCCCTGAGCAGCCCCTGCCCACCTGTGTGGGAAAAAATCACATTAAAAACTGATGATGTACAACTATGGAGACAGCTCTGGGCCCTCCCCATTCTCTCTGTCTCTTTCTGTCTCTCTGTCTCTGTCAAAAACAATAAAAAAACAAATCTTAAAAAAATAATAATAAATCTTAAAAAAAAATTTTTTTAAGTATCTAAGCCATAGAATTTGAGGGAAGCCATTCCTAACCTGTTTTGATGATGTTCTAGTTTCCTAAGAGAAAAAAAAAATTTTACACTTGGCATAATTAGATTCTAATAGTGAAGATAAAGATTGAGCTATAACGTATGTTAAAAGCCATTGTTCTAGAACTATACAGTGACTTTATCTGCCTAATTTCATTTCGTTAGACAACATCCAATACTCCTATATGTGGAGTTGGTTATAAATGAGAGAGTAGTTTCCAGTTTGCTTCTATAGGAATTCAAATCATCATTGATAGTTGTCTATAGTTTAGCATGTCTTTTCTCTCTACTTCTATTTTCCTAGTTGTAATTGTCTTCTAAAGTTGTAATAGTTAGATGTGCTTAAAAACACATGATTTGAGAGAACATCTTCCAACATTCCACAGTGCTAGTTAGTACTTTTGTGAACAAGACACATAATTCAAAGAGATTTTTTTCTGACGAACAATGTGGTGAAGCTGAGCGTTGAAGCTTCAGCAGTTGCAAGGACTAAAGGAGAGGAAATACGGGATGCTCTCCTCACCCAGCTTTCACATCTTGGCCTCTCCTCTCTAACTTTTAGAATCAAAATAGAAAATGAGGTTAGAAGAAGGGATGTGCCAAGAATCCTGCCTTGTGTCAGGGACCAGTTCTGGATTATCATCCTAAACTAATACGAAATTCTGCTTAGAAGATAAAGGCTTTCTTATTTTTCCCATGTGCAACCCTCCCCAAAAAAGAATATGATTTACCTGATTGCAGATTTTCTTTAGGGAGACTATGAATAAGGTGACAGAATATAATGTTTTCATCATAAATGCTTTTGCAAACTATAAAATCAAGCTCCTAACAGAAATTCTATCAGTGTGTCCCTAATCCCGAGCATAACCCATAGATTTCTTTTGAGATGGCAGTGATACGTCTGTGGAGGTTTATTTCCAGGGAGACAGGGCAGGATTTGCTGCTATGCAGACTGAATAATGTTGGAAGCCAACATCATGTCACATTTTGTGTGCACTTTCCAAAGATTAATCCAAGCGTTACAAATGGGACACAGACTGCCATTGTCCCGGGGACACTTTAATAACCCACACCTACAATATTCAACCTGTTGTTTGCATAGGGACAACTTTGGGACACAAAAAACCCACCAGAACGACTTGGGGAAAGGAGCCATGGAGAGGCAGAGACCCCGGCGCCGGGGCACCTCCGCATTTCATCTTTCATGGCAAATGAGTCGGTTTGGAGCTTATTCATGCTCCATGAGGATCATGAATTGAGGATGGGGGTCGTGCAGCCTGCTCTCTGCTAAGCTACTCAGTGCACGGGTCTTAAATCTGCTATGAGCTAACTCGGGTTTCTTCCTTATGTTGCATTTTCAGCAGGCTTGCCAACTTGCAGATAATTTTTGTTTTGTTTTGCCTAATGCAGCTCAAATTAAATAACATGGCCACATGCCCTCAAGATTTAAATCGTGCCTGGCGAGTTTCTTCTTTTTCTCCCCCTCCCCCTCCTTGCCTTACAATTCCTGGCATCTGTTGTTGCACTGATATTCTTTGAATGGGAGACTCAGGAGAAAGTTTGGGGGTGAGAAGATTTTTGAGAAGAAGATGAGAACAACTATTCATAAGAATGTTCACATTCCCCAATTCATCATATTTAAATACTTTCATAAAATAATCATTATTATAATCTATTTACTTTAGAAAGCAAACTCTAATGGCCTAGTAGATTAGAATTGATAACTGAGTTCCGTATTGAGTTCAAAATACCAGTAACATATTTTTCATAAGAAGATACTTTTAGTATAGAGATACAAATATTTGAGAACATAATGAACAGAATTATAAAGTTATATTTAATCCTAGATACTGTGAACAGGATCATCAAACTAATAACTTTTTATCACAATACACCATTATCTTCGTATATAATATTATAGCATGTCTGTAACAGAAGGAGAATTACAAAAACAAGAGAAATATTTTAAGAAAAATACTTTGGGGGAACCGTAATAATGCTAAATGATTTGCAGAAGGATCATGAAGGAAAGATTTGTGTGTGTATATAAAATATATATAATACTTATCAAAAGGACATCATATACAATTACTTAATTTAAACTTTAAAGACAGATTTTCATATGTGAAAAATTGTGAGAGACAGTTCAGATAAACTGAAAGCTAAGAGTACGTTTTGCTAATGAACATGTTCCTACAATTTGAATTAAACTTTGGTACTTATTTTAATAAGAATCAATACATTCATAAGATGACATTTCCAATTTACCCTTAGTGTTTGATATAATTTGTAAAAAATTAAAATTATTGTCTTGCCTTATTATAATATTTTTTATTGTCATTCTAATAACCAAGAGAGTACGTGTAGGCTTCTTCTTGAAAGCAAGTATATTAACAGGAAGCATTAATAGCTCATGTGAAACCCATGTGTAGATATTGTTCTGACTTTTTAAGCTTAATTTGAGGCCATCATGTGACAAGGCTGGTAGGGGAAAGAGTTTAGGAAGTGTGTGGAAGGATCCAATTTGGTTCTCAGCTCAGGATCTCACCTGCTGAAACAGAGGTGTTAGCTAAGCCAAATTCCTTTCTGGAGTCAGGGGTGCTCCTCCAAGCTCAATTGTTGGAAGAACCCAGTTCCTTGCAGTTGGAGGTATGAGGCCTTGTTCCCTTGCTGGATATTTATTGGTCAGGGATGCTCACAGTGCCCCCATGGCTCCTTCCTGCTTGGCCATTTCCACAGGCCATCTTGGCAAACCTCTCTGATTTCTGGGGAGGCCTAGTACCTTTTAAAGGCTCACCTGATTCACTCAGGCCCAACTAAGTCATCTGACTTTTGATTAGCTCAAACTTAACTGATTAGTAATGTAATCATAGGAGTAATATCTTATCATACTCATAGGTCCTGCCTACACTCAAGGGGAAAGGATTATACAGGACTCATACACCAACATGTGGAAACTTCGCGGGTTATCTTAGAATCCTGCCGACCACATGGCTAATTACAGATAGTGAAACAGTTGTGAAGGACATAAAGTAAGAGACAGAGAAAGGAGGAAAAGCCTTCCTGGAGCGGTAATATTTGATCTGAGACTTGTAGGGCAAAGAAAGAGACTGTGGGAATGCACCTCAAAAGAGTGTTGTGTTGTTCTTCAAATTCAATGTATTATTAGCATTGATTAATTAATTAATTATTAATAATTGATGAAATAATACTTTTGCAATTTCAAACCTATATCAAAGTACATATTAATTTTTATAACAAAAAATTTGCTACTTCTACTGCACATTTTTTAACAGAATTTGTTTTTCTAGAAGATCTTAGTCCCTTCAGGACTGAGAGCTTGTGATGTAGCTGAGCTGTGAGCTGCCTTTCTTGGAGACCCTGCAGAGAAATGTCTCAATAGCTATTTGGTCGGACATGCTGAGGCAGATTGTCCTTTGCAAGATGCAAAAAAATGTCCCTTATAGGCTAACAATTATGTCATCACGGTGACTGTATCAAATACACATGCATTAATTCAAAAAAAGCATTTGGGGTAGGGTATTTTCAAAATATGAATTTATGTTCTGTTTTCCACAGTTTTCCCTCCTTCCTTACTCCAAGCATAGAGTTCCTTCCTGTTTATTTGCCTGAGGGATTTTGCAAAGTGAAAAAACAGAGCTTACAGGAGCTTTTCCCACCTTTGGTACAAATTTAAAGTTATCAGCAAGATAATGTTAGGAGATCTGGAAAAGTAAAATGCCAGAGAGAGGCTCCAAGAGCATTCAGAAGGAAGAGGGACAAAAATGTTCCCCGAAGTAAGACAGGAGGAAAGGGGTTCATGGATTGGGGAGAGGGAGCTATCAGTGAAAGGGAATCCCCAGAAGAAACATTATAGTGTCAGCTGCAGTCTCTCCAAATAATCCTATTTCCAAAACATGAAGAGAAGCAGCAATGCCTTTGGACTTCAAAGGGATATGAGTGTCTCATTAGAAAACCTGTATGGACCAATGGCCCCAGGAACCTCCCAAACAGTGGCTGTGTTTAAGGACTCAGGACCTTCACACAAACTCTTTTGAAGGGTACAAGTGGGGGACATAGAGGAGAAACTCACCAATGACTGTGATTGAAGTCCCAGAGTCAAGTCTACATCATGTGTGAGCTTGTAGACCAAGCATTGTGCACATAATATTGACTACTTAAGAATCAGGTGCATCAAGAAACTAACACATTCTGTCCTCACTAAGCCCCGTTCAGGAAGGAGAACTGCTCTTACATAAGTTCTCACAACATAGTGTACGTTTTGATAGTTTAAATGGTTTGAAGCATGTCTATACCTTTCAGGCTTCTTCTGCCATCTCTCACCCTCAGAATGGAAGTGACGCAGAAGAAAGAAAGCTGAGCCAGTTAGTCAAATCCTGGGTCTACTCGTGTGGCAATCATGTATTGAATACTGTTTAATATCCAAGCATGCTGGGCTTACAAAGACATCACTTTCTGCTTTTTATCCCAGAATGGAGAAGGGAGAGAGAGAGAGAGAGAGAGAGAGATTGAGAAAGAGAAATTGAGATTACAGGTAGTATGCACAGTACTCACTCACCAAGGCTCAGGAGTGAGAAAGCGGAGTTCAAACCTTAGCTCTTCCACTACTTAGCTATTTGATCTCAGGTAAACCATGTGGTCATTCTCAGCCTCAGTTTTCTCACTTATTAGAGTTTCTACTGACTTCCTTAGTGATTCCTGACTCATGATGTTATTGTAACTAAGAAGTATTGTTTATGAAATTTTGTTATAAATAAGTCTTTGCAATGCAGTGTCTTAAATGCTATGGTATTGTGTTTATGTGACTACCCTGATTTCTTCAGTCAACACATCTTTATTGAGGACTTATTAGATCTGAGTGATAAAGTCACGTAAAGTCTCCAAGACTGCCTCCTTTGTAAAATGACAAGTTTGGAATAGACGATCCCTAAAGTCCTCAAAAATTGGTCATGAGCTCATGGGGAAACCGAACGTCAGCCCATTGTTCTTCTAGAAAAATATTTAGATTATATCCTTACATAGATTACATAGACCTACTGAAGGGAGGACAGAATAGACACAAAAGAACAGAAAATATTAAATTGATCCAAGAAGCTATTTATCTTTAAAATAAATAAAGTTTTTGGAAGCTAACTAATACTAAAATTACAAATAATAGAATCATTTCACAATTCCAGTAGTCAAATGAGCCTATGTGAATCTGGTAAATTTAATTAATAAAAGTAATCAGTATTATTTGAGTAAATGTGGTATCTCAAGTATACTCTTTTACCCTTTATCTTTAAAAAATAGGTTAATTTAAGATCCAGTTGAATTCAGTCAACTAATTTCTACTCCAATTGCTATGTTTTGCTTTTGCTTAAAAAGAAAATTTTTTGAAGAAAATTTATAGGTGTCTGTTTTCCCAAGTGGTTTTTACAAACCTGGCTGCAAGAATTTTCAGTGAGACACTAAGGAAATCTTTTACCGTACTCATCAGTCAAATAAATGGAAACATTGTTAGCTCTAGAACTTTTCAATCCATTTCAAAAGGCAAAGTTTTAAGTTTTACGTATTTTTAAAGATAAAAGCACTAGTGTTTGGGTTAATGTAAGGAATGTGTGTTAGTCTGATATCTGACATGCCAAATTCCAGTGCTATAGCAAAGGTGTCAAAATAACACCTCTGTAGAAAAGGAGGAAGAGGTAGAAAGAAACCTATAACCAAGATTTCTAGCACTATTAAATTATACAATATGACAATTGCTGTGATGTAGTGTGACAGCAATAGCCCTGTGTGACCTGGGAGACCCTGTGCATTATTCCTTTCAAAGCAGTGACTTTCATGATATTTATAAACAGGATAAGAACCTAATAAGACCCTTTGCATGCAGCCACGGCCACACATCTGAAAAGTGTAGCCATCTCTGATATGCACTTACATGTCTTATTAAATGTGGGCTCAAACAATTTAGAAGAATCCAGTTTCTAGAAATGCTGTATAACATTAAGGGGGGGGGGAACAAAAACAGTATTAGTTTATGTTGTATCATAAAGATAAAAGATACTGCTTTTGTACTCTTCTATGTGTATTAATTTTGCATTAAAGATTTGGGTTTTGTTTCAGTAAAACAACCATGTTAAACTTTCCAGAAAACATTTAAATGATTATTGTGAATTCCCAGCCTTTTCTATTATCAAAGAAATTGTTCCGATGTTCTTTTTAGAGAATTTTTTGCAAATATTCATAAATAATAACACAGATATGTATGGAAGAAACACAAGAAACAGTTATAAAAGTTATTTTATAGTTATCCCTAATTTGTGAAAATAATCCACCCATATTATTGTTTAAAATATGTATTTGACCAGTATTTGAATAACTGAATCATTTCAACAATTATTTTCTCTTTCTTCTAAGCTATGGTTATAAACACCAAAATTAAAATGAATTGTGGTAATGCAATAGTGATTGGTTATCCAAGCATAAAATACATTGGCAAATGCTGAATTAATTTGGTGATACCACTAATTATTTTCCTAGGAATTAATACATAATGTCATTAGCACAAAAACATAAATAGTGTTCAATACATTTAGTAAACTGAATCTAATTTTATTAAAAATAATCAACTGTTTACTGGTCAAATTTCTATTTTTTCTAGATTTATTATTCAACTAGTAACATACTATTTTTCAGTAGGCCTGGCAACATATAAATATGAATTATACAAACTTTTATATAAAACTAATCTATATACCTAATTAATATAGATTGGTTTTCTAAATCAAACAAACCAGATAATTACCAAATTTCTAGTTAAGTTTGCTTTTTCAACTGTTTCATTTTTGAAAAGTAAAAGGTTTTTTTAGAGACTTGGATATCAATTGAATTTATTATTTGAACATCTTAAGGTGATAAGTTTGTATATATGTAAACTTAAACCACTTTTTGCTTATTTTCTGTTCTTTTTTATTTTCAGTTCCAAGTTCTAATTCAGTGACATAGTCCTGAAAGATTTTCCACATAAAGTACAATATGTGAGTAAACAGAGATATTTAAGTACAACATAACACTGCTTTATTAAATATTTCTAATTTATAAAAATAGAAATAGTGAAATGCAGTATAAAATAATTAACTTCTCTTTCTATCTAGACTTTCCACTAATGATATAGTGACTTCTAACAGTAGTTTTACAATACTTACAGCAGAATTTCTTTCAACTTTATAAAAAATAAATAGTTAAAGCACTGCACTTTCTCACATCATTTTAATGAGTAGCTAAGAATCATGTACCACTGAATATCTTAGATATGTTGATGCCATAACAGCAGTGAAATGAAAACAAATTAATTTATAACTACAAGGGAAAATTTGGTTAAACTAACAAATATATAAATGCCTATACATGTATCTCAGGTTTAATTACTATCATAGGCTCAATCCAGGTTCAAAGTTTCACCAAATGCCTACTTCAAAATTAAATTTTATAGCATATATTTCTTCAAAATCACATATTTAGGATATATTGCATGTTTGTCCCTCTCTCATGAGTTTTGAAGCATTTCTGAAGAAAGAAAATCTAATGTCTGGGCCTCTTTCTGGCTATTGCACAGTAGCTGCTTCAGACCTGTGTGCTTGTGTTTCCGATTCCTGGGAAGTTCTCTTTGCCACAGGGCGTGCCCTGAAACACATCAAAAGAACCAAGTTCTACAAAAGAAAAAAGAAACTCCAGTAGGCTTGAACATACAAAGAGAGGGAGAAAGAGATGAGAAAGAGGCCAGGCAGAGTGCTGAATACAAAATGAGTTCAACCAACCCCAGGAGCTCTTCATCACTTACATTTATCTTATTCTGGGAGAGGGGCATCAAAACCAATCCTGACACAAACCACCCACTGCCATTGACTTTGACTCTGTATGTGTGTGTGTGTGTTGTGCATAAAAAGGAACAGATTTCATGAGATATCGTTGTTACCTCATAAGAATTAAAAAGAAAACATTTTAAAACAAAAATTACCAAAATCTCAAGCAAATAAATTTAGCATGGTTTTCACTTAACTACTCTATGGTGTTTATATCAAAACCTTCCAATTGTGCATTGCTTTAACATCTTTGCTACAGTATTTATATTGTACCTTCTGTACTTGCTATCATAAAGTATATAAGATTTCTCCATTTCTACTTGCAATATTTTGTACACATTTAGTATTTCAGGGTCAAAACTCATTAGCAAAATCTCTGGAACAAGATAGATTCTACATGATAAGTAAAAAAATAATAAAATGCAAATAGTGCCAAAAAAACGAGAGAGAGAGAGAAAGAGAGAAAGGAAAGAAAGGAAAAAAAGGAAGGAAGGAAGGAAGGAAAGAAGGAAGGAAGGAAGGAAAGAAGGAAGGAAGGAAGGAAGGAAGGAAGGAAGGAAGGAAGGAAGGAAGGAAGGAAGGAAGGAAAAGAAAGAAAACTGAAGGAATAAGGGAAATATTTTATGATTTATACTAGTTCCATCTTTGAAATTAATGTCCCCAAATTCTGATGCTCCGTATTCCTTAAAAGTATTTCCAATTGATAAATTCCTTTCAACAAATTTTACTATACCACTTGATCTTGAATGTCTGCACAAATTTTCTGGAGATAGAAAGTGTAATGTCAGATCTGACTTCATTGTAGTACTGCAATGGAATGGTCTTTAAATTTGGGTGATTTGGAGATAAGTAAATTAACAATGAATGTGAAGAGATGCGGACAGACAGACAGACAGACAGACAGATGCAAAGAAAGAGAGAAGAAAGAGAAAGCTAATATTTTTTTAATAGCAAGATTTAGAAACACTACATAAGGGGCACATTTAGAACTTCGGTATAAGTTTTGTTATCAAGAATGACTTATAAATAGTAGGTGCAAGATTGTTTCCAATGCATAAAACTCTATTCTAACTGATACTGATTTCCTAACACAAATCAGTTGAATAGTAGTATGTATCTACCAATTTATGATACGTATTTTATTTTGTGATTACCTGAGACATTCTAATTTCTGCCTACTGTGTTTGCATTGCCTTTATGTTTCTCGACTACTACTGGTACATCGTCATTATAATAATTATCATGTGTTTCTTTTGTAACTGGTATTCAATATAAAAACTAAACTACTTTTTTTTTTAAAGATTTTTGCAAAAGATCATAGCACATTTAGGTGAGTGTGTCAGGTTTTCTTAGTGGCATATTTGCCAAGCATGGATCTGACAGTTTCGCATGAATAGGGTTTCAGCCAGCCAGCCAGCAGTTTGGAATGAAGAATAAGAATCATGTGCACCGTTTCCATGCAGCGGGATGTGCAGCCCTTACTACAGTGATTTTCAAAAATTCATTCATAGACATTTTCTCTGCTTCCATTTTCTTAAGCAAATAAAATAAAATCTTGAACAACTTAGTTTGAGGCTATCATGTGCTACTTAGATACACCAATAATTTCAAAATAAAATCAAATGATTACACTCTGATTTCTACAATATGTTACCCAGAAAGCTTGTCTTAAGACAGAATGTGAGCACATGAGAAAGAAATAGATGTGAGAGACAAAAAAAAAATCAAACATGAGTTACAGTTCTGGATGTTAATAGTCCTGGTCCATGTGTTTCCTGCCTTCAAAATCAGTCCCTTTCAAATATGCCACACAAATTCACCATTTGCTTTTATGTGGTTGCTTTTTTTCTTCATACTTTGCTTGTGATTAGCATTTAAACATCACAGGGTGGATAAGCAACAGTGGAAAAAGCAGACAGAAGACTTTCCTAAAGATTAAAAATAATAATAATAAAGCTCTACATCCATCTCTTTGAGCCTGTTTCCCAGGGATTGTTGAGTGATTTTCCAGGATGAAAAGCTCCTAGAGACTCAGTGAGTGAAGACAAGCATGACCCATCCTTTGTGTGGCCCTCAGAATACTGTGGGTCAAATAATTCACTCTAACTACAGGCTTCAGAAGCCCAAAGGTCAGTTTCACCTATCCCAACACCCCTGGATGTCATGGTATTCTTAGCAGGCAACAGCTGGTCTTTGGGCAACAACTCCAGGCCTTCTGGCCACACTGTCTTGGGTGCACCCTCACTAGGCATTTCCTGACTTTCCAAGGTGTCCTGTTCTCACAGAGGGAAGTCCTCGTTCACATGACTGATGGGACTGGAAGTTAAACAAAACAGTATTGTTTGCCACACTGCTTCCTGTTCTAGGAGCCATAGGCCCCTAAAAGTTTGTCCTTGGTTAAAAATTGCCCTCAACCTGTCAAAATTCTAGCCATTCCCACAAAGCCAATCCCACCTCCTCCATGATTTCTTCCCTCGTTATTCCAATACTTGATTTTCCTTTCTAGAACTACCCAATCTATTAGTCTGCATTATTTAATTTAGTACCTGGTTATATGAAATGTTCAGATGTTTGATTATATATATATGTGTGTGTGTGTGTGTGTGTGTGTGTGTGTGTGTGTGTGTTTGCTTTTGTTTTTGTTTTTGTTTTGTATAATTGACTTATCTGCCTAACCAGATTATGAGATATTAAGGGAAGAATTCATATCATACACAATTGCATTTCCTCTTTTCTAAAGAACCTAGCTGAAGTCTAAGACAACTGTAGTAATAAATAATTCATAATTGGTTAATTAATTTTTTAATAGGGAAAATATGTATTTTAAAAATAACTTCTTTTCCACATTACAATTCACGAATTCCTTAAAATGTGTTCCCTGTACCAGCCATTCTAGTAGATGCTAATAAATATTACTCAAAAACTTAACTTCATGTTGAAATATTGGGGATATACCTAGTTAAACATAGTTGAATAAGATTACTTTCTACACGATTGCTCGGAGTCTTTAAAATTTGTATAAGTCAAGTTTTCAAGAGACGTAGGTATTAGGCAGTGTTTCCCAAATCTGCTTAATGACAAAACCTGTTTCTTGGAATTAGCGTTTACAGAGTTCACTTTAAGAAATTTGAATGCCTTCTAGGGGATGCCAGGATAGCTCAGCTGGTTGAGCCCTTGCCCTGCAACCTCGAGGCCTGGGGATGTGATCCAGGCCCTGGTCAGTGCAACCCAAGCTTGGATGGTGGTGAATGTTCTCACCTCCCATGCAGGAGGCCCCCAGTTCAGTTCCCACCCTGAGTGGCCCCACATCCACCTGCGTGGAATAAAAGCATGTCACAACAAATGATGTACAACTATGGAGACTGCTCTGCCCCAGCCCCCCTTTCTCTCTCTCTCTCTCTCTCTCTCTCTCTCTCTCTCTCTCTCTCTCTCTCTCTCTCTCTCTCTTTCTTTCTCTCTCTATCACCTTCTCTGAAAAACAATAAAATCAATCTTAAAAAAAAAAAGCTATTCTGATATCTTCTAAAGTCGGAGTTGATTTCCATTTTGAGCTCAATCAAACCATTTGCAATCCTGATAAATGGTTATTTAATTCAATTAATCGGTAAGTGCTATCAATCTACTAACGCTATTAGAAACACTTAGTTCTCTCTAAATTCTATAACATTAGCAAATATTTTTGATAAGTGTAAAACCTGGGCACAAATTCTTCAAGGACATAGGCAAGGATCGTACTAATCCCTTCTGAAGCTGGCCAAAATTAAGTTTCACAATTTGTGCCTAGGTTAATACTCCTGCTGTTAATCTAATTTTTTAGATTCTATTATTTAATTCCTGACTTATGAAGACTACCATTTAGGTTTCAAGCAAGAGAAGTGATTTTAATTAAGAGCATACATTTAAATGGCTAAGTTAAAATTTATTTCACAATATCAAATTTGACTCATGATTACAACTTTGGTATGATTTAAATACTTGTCATTAATTATTAGTGTTTTAAAGCTTATGCATGGTCTAAAACTAATAATTAAAAGTCAGGATTTAAGAGTCAAGATCTAAGGAAACAGGCCCCAGGATATCATGAGTGACTATATGTCAAGACCAACTTTGATAAAATGATCCACTGACTCTCCATGTGAGGACAATGCTGACTTTATTTTCTGGTGAAGATATCCAATGACTCACCTAATGTAAACTACCTGGTGTAAGCTGGCTGAACTCCAAGGCCCTACCTGAAACAGGTTCTAGTGAGCCAGCAGTCAGTATGTTCTGCTTTCTCATGGCTGCCTGGGGTCTGGAAAACCTAGGAAGCCCTCCATGGTACGTCTGCACCAGCTGTCATCATGCTGCCCTTGCTTTACAAAGAACCTTTAAAGTAGAGTCAATGCCTTATCAGTAATGGTAGGACCTAGGAAAGCCAAACCTTGTCTGAAATCATCCTTTACGTGATCTTATGCTTTATTTTCCCACAGGCTTCATCCCTGCAGAATGAAACTACAGCTGAGAGAAGCAATGCTTGGTCATTAAGGCCATGTTTAAAACTTGGCACCAATGCCTGGAGAAGCCAAGCATCCAGTCATGGTGCGCATCAGTCATCACAACTGGGGAAACCTCAGGATGACCCATAACCTCCACCAGCGCTAACGCTGCTGAGCTCCTTCCCGTCTATTGATTTCAGGGCCCACTAGCTCCTGAGTACCCCAAAATGGTGAGCTGATGTACTCTATCTTAAGTAAAAAATTCGTATTCAGTTCAAAGAAGTGGGACTCACCAGGTCATGACAACCCAAATCTTTGCTGTAATCCACTCATGGAAGAGGCAAAAGGACTGCTGCTTTCAGCCACCTATCTTGGGTATCCCTGGAGCCAGCCCATTAGCTTGAAGAGATGTGTCTACACAGCGGATGTCTGGCCTATGTGTCCTAGTCGGGGGCACTCACACAGAGATCCAAGCCTGCTCCACAACAGCATTGCCCTCCAGCTTGTACCACAGTCTCCACTGTAGACCTTGGGACTTCAGATGGCCACATGTCCAAGAAAATGTGGAGGACCAAGCAGAATGTGTCTCAGCAGAATTGAATCAGAAAAAGGTCTCTTCCAATACCTATTGATCCATTGGTGGTTGTGAATAATCGTCTTTGGAGAATTTTATCACAGAGGTCTCTCCATATTACTAAACACCATTATCTTCATATTTACCAAGATGATCCACATTTTCTCATACCAATGGACATTGCCTTTACGTCCAGTGACCATCAAACACCTACAGTCTGCATGGATCCCTGACTAATGTAGAGCCACCAGTTTTAATCCACATTGAGTAAATTTGCTATTATTGATAAAAATCACTTGGATCATGAGATGACATCCAGAAACAGCAGTGCCTGTGTATTCCACTCCCCCCACCAAAAATAATTGAGTTTTCCTTATACCCAGTTAGTTTCACATTCATTTATAATTCCTTTCCTTTCAAACCAATTTCTTACAAGTAGAATATGAAAGCATCCCATGAAACATCCCAGTCCCTCGTGAGTTCATCCAGTTTTGATTGAGAATCCGTTATGTGCCAAGCACCATATTAAGCTCTGAGATTACGAGAAGGATCACAGCGCTGGCCCCCAAGAAGCTTATGTACAAGTGGGGAAGTCAGACAATTAAACAGCGTGATAAGTGCTAGAGCATTTGTAATAATGGCCACAAGAATTTGGTCATCTTCGTTCTTTGACCATCCAGAGAGCTCCTATTTGCCCAGGCTGACTCACAGATGATCGTCTCATATGCCAAAGCAACCCACAAAATTAAAGCCAACAAACATCACATTCCAGGGGCATCCCTGGAAGTAGCAACCTATGGATTCTGGTTACTAATTATTATTTCTAAGCCACCTGACTTTTAAACATGCAGATGCTCACATACCAAGCGCCTTCCCTGTTATGGCACCAAACTGGTAACCTGCTGGTTGTAGTTGATAGGTGAAATCAAGCTGTGAAGTTAAAAGACATGGCTTCAAGTTTGGGTCCTGACACTTATCGTGACTGTAGGCATGTCACTAAAGCTCTCTCATCTTTGGTGTCTTTTTTTTTGCAAAATAAAAGTAAAAACATTATGTACTATGCCTACCTCACAGGGTTGTTGTGAGAATCAAGTGAAAATGTATGTGAAAGCACTTTGTAATTAGTTCTTTTTTAACCACCCCATTTTCCATGGTTTCTTCCTTCTCCCTACCAAATACAGTACTATAATTTACCAGAGGTATGTTCTCTTACCCACCTCCCTCCCCTCCTTAATGGGGATGTTACAAAGACGAAGTACACTCCCTCCTGGCTGTGTGGTTTTAATATGGGAATGCCGATGCCTCAAAGATGGCAAGGATATAATCCAGAGGACCAAAGCCAGGGCCTTATTGCCATTTAGACAGGCTACCATTACCATACCATTAAGCCTGGACACCAGTCAGTCCTCTTGATGGAAAGCTTTCCCCAGAGCCCATTGTAGAGAACTCATTCTTGTCCCCCGAGGACTGATTAGACAGCAATGATTCAGGAAGTCACCTGGGCTCTGGCTGCCAAATGCATCACTAGCCATTCCAGGAGAATGCATGCCTCCCAAGGGGGAACAAGAGATAAAGGAGAGACTGGCCCAGTTAAACAGCGCACAAGCCATTCCTGAATGCCTGACTTATTATAGTTAGGCTGGCAAGGAGAACTCCTAGACCAAGCTTGTCCAAACTGCAACCCATGGGCCACATGTGGCCCAGGACAGCTTAGAATGCAGCCCAACACAAATTTGTAAACTTTCTTAAAACATTATGAGACCTTTATGTGACCTTTGTTTTTTTAGCTCATCAGCTATTGTAATGTTAGTATATTTTATGTATGGCATAAGACAATTCTTCCAATGTGATCCAGGGAAGCCAAAAGTTTGGACACCTCTGTCCTAGACATTCATTTAAAGCAAAGATTTGCTGACACAATTATTTTTTAAGCACATTTGGTGACCCTCAGGCCAACTTGGCTCTTGACTCTCTGATTTTGACTTATCTATGCCCTGTTTGTCCAACAGACCTGTGATAAAATGTGTTCCTGGCTTACAAGTCTCATATATTTCCCAGGCATGGGTACACACACACCCTTGAGGAATCCCACCCATGTTTCTTATCTTGCCGATATGGCCAAGCCATAACCTGGTCATTCAGTTCTGGGAATTCAAAATGGATTCTGACTGGCTGATCCACTGGTAATTCTGATTGATCGTCATTGGAGAATTTTATCAGAGGTCCCTCTGTATTACTAAAAAATGTTATCTTTTGAGTTTGGTCTCACTGGAGCAGTCTATGACAGGTTGGAACATTAATTCTATTTCAGTCCTGGCAGAAGTTTAAATAGAGTGCCTTTAGAGCCATTGACAACCAGCAATTCTTTAAGAAAAAATAATAATAATAATTTTGTCTTTCTACTTAGAATACACAAGCTTCTTCAAAATGAAGAACATATTAGCATGGACCTCCAGGAATAGCATAAAGTTTCTATAAAATATCTTCTGAGTGAATAAAATGGATGATTATGCACCAAAAGATCAAATAAGATTGGCTTCCCAGAATTTCTGAAGTAGAAAATATGGAAAACTTCAACTACAATCCACTCCTCAGTTTCCTGGAGCAAGGAAAGAGGATTATAAGTAAAATATTGATTTGATGTTTATATCAGTTTCCAAAATATTTTTAAATGAAATGCAAAATGATTCACCATCACTTCCTAGTTATACAAGTATGTCAGAGTAGCTGAAACTTAATATGCCAATTCAGTAAACTTAGAAATTCCCAGATCTTTTCTCAAGACTATAATATTAACATTCCCTTTTAATACTTTTTAAAAATCAAGAAAATAGAGAAAACAGTGTCTTGTAGTTTACAATCACCACTTGCTGTGGGAAGGAAGCCAGAGAGACTCAGCGTACCAGCCACCCAGGGTCAGAGGCACTGAGCCAAAGGACCCAGGAAAGATCACGCTCACGCCAGGAAGAAAAGCTGTTGCTGAAATGACAGGCCAAGCATATGAAATAAGATGATCTTCAGGTCATGGTAGCTGACAAAGAAGAATAGACTGATCCAAATTGGGTAACAGATTAAGATGTTGGAATAGGTATCAGGATGAATACAGCTGGGCAGGAGACGGAGTCACCTCCCAGTGCATGGTGTTTGTCTTACAGTAGCCTTTCTTAAGAGCGCAATCTTATATCCTAGTTTCTTTTTCAGAAGTAAAGTCCTCAGTATCCCTGATGTCACTTATATAGCCAGCCCGAAATAGAAACCCCTTCCTTACTCACAGACACACCTTTTTACTATCTTTGTTGATATAATTTTCTTTTCCAGAGATTTTTAATTGTTTTTCATAATTCTTTGATGAATTGTTTTATCAATAAAAATTTGTCAATAAATTCTTTCCCTGGTTGAATTCTGATTTGTTCTTTGGTGATTATGAATTGGTAATAACAACAAATTACTTTAATTAACAGTTTGTCTGCCCTTCTTTGCTCAGACTTATATGAGAGGGAAAAGAGATTTCTTCTCATAGAGTACATGTAAGTGAGCTAGAGACAATTACTACAGTTAAACACCAGGCAAGGGTGGCCAAGGGAATGATTGATAGTGACACACAGTGAGCATTCCAATTTAACCTCACCCTGAAAATTGTGCCTCTTTTCTAAAAATCAGAGGTGATCAACTCTCCTATTGCTACATTAGGATGTATAGACTGCTGAGAGAAAGATAGACCACAGGATAGAAAAAGAATAATGCAGGCAGCATTTTGCATAAAGAGATAGCTGAATGCACAGAGCAGCCCCTTCGCATAGCCAGCAGAAATGCCAGGCTTTTCACAGAATTCACATTAGAAGTTTCAGCAGTAGATGGAACCGGGCCAGTAGACACAATGGTGGGGAGAGTGGGGAAGTTTCTGTAATGAAAGACTGAACTCTGCACACTTTCTAACAGACTAAGGGCTCTACTATTGGCAACAAGAACTGGTTTTTGTTTGTTTGTTTGTTTGTTTATTTGTGTTTTTATTAAGTGATTCTTCTTACTAAACCTGGTAAGTCGTGAGTGAGTGTGGGGAATAAAGAAAGTCAGTAGATTACAGCCCTTGGATTCACAATGAAGAATGTTATTTAAAAGTTATCAACAGAGACAGATCAACGAGAGATGGGAAGTTACTAACCAAAATTTTGCTGTGTGTCTTTTCCAATATGCTATATGAACAGTTATGCTTAAATTGACAGCCTAGTAAATTGCAACTGGTTCTTATCTTCTGTGTGGATTCGGTTCTTCTCTGCTGGATTCTTCTATGGTCTTTACAAAATCTAGAATTTATAAAGAACTCTTCAACCTTAACAAAGTACTTATTAGTATCCAAACCAGATACAGATAGTTACCATCAATATTCTAGAATGACCAAGGCAGATAAGCAGCAGTTCTTTACCGAATAAAATTTATTTCAAACAAAACACATACAAATTACAGCAAGAAGATGTAATATCATCTCTATTGCAGCAGTCCCTAGTGTAAATATAACCCCAAATTTTTCATTTCCCACTCCACACAAACAAAACTAAATATCTGTAAGCTGAAAATATACACAAAGAATACATGTACTAATTTTTGCTTGATCAAAACTTGGCAGCAGTTAAAACATTCTTTGAAGGAGCTAATAAAATAACTTAAACTCCTTGAAGGTATTTTTTCTTTTAAGTTATGTTGAGTACCATCCATATTCCAGACATTGTGTTAAGCAATGGAGATAACCTAGCAAGCAAAATCATAGAGTTCACACTCTGGCGTCAGAGAAAGATATTAAATGAGAAATTATGCATGCAAATATTGTCCCAATAAAAGTTTTACAGAAGAAAGTATTTTGGAAGCTTCCATGAGAGCTAGTGAAGGAATCATTACTATTGACTACTGTAGAAGTGGCAGGTGATCAATTTAGAATGGAAAAAGGTAATACAGGGACCTCAGATATGGAGATGTCCAAATTTGAGAGCACAGCAATAGCAACATTAAGCTGCATTCTCTCCTCCATCAACTCTCCCTGCACCCCTCCCTTTGGAGATACCTGGTGCTTCCAGAAGCTGCAAGTCGGGGAACTAGGGCAGGCATTGGTCTTTCAGACTTTCCCTATAGACTAAGGCATAGGCTTTCTCAGTTCTGCTAAGTCGGTTCTCACCCATTCATCTGTTTCCGTTTTGTAAAATGAGTTGACATCTTTCATTTGCTATTGTTTCTTTAGCCATTCTTTTTAGTTTTATGCTTTTGGAGTCCTGTTTCTGTCATATTAATGATGTTTGAGGAGCATCTGTGTGGTGAGTCTGATACACTTAACTGAAACTTTCTTATTTTTTTAATTTGCCTTTCCTGGTTGAATGTTTTTGATCTTTATGGATCATTTTTACTGCTCTTTCATGAATTACCTGCTCTTATCTTTTGGCTGTTTTTCTATCAGGAAGTAGTTATTTTCTTATCAGGTTTAATAGTTCTATTTATATTATCTTTTTTAACTCACTGTGTGTAAAATTTGTTGCAAGCATTTTTTCTAGCTTGTCATTTACTTTTAAACTTTCATGATTTTTGTACATGAAAAAACTTCTTTTTTTGGAATTCTTATTATTAAAAACTATTAATTTTAAAGTTTAAATTATTGAATGAATTATGGCATTATTAAATCTTTCAGTGATTTTATGTATAAAAATTCCTTACTTATTCTGATATCAGTAAAACACTTACTTACATTACCCTCTAGATACATTTATATAGTAATTTGATGTTTTTATATATTTAACTTTTAATTTATCTGGAATTTATTTTATTGTATTGTAGAGGAGAGATTTAAAAAATTAATTGAGAAATATACCATGTGTGCCATCATGTACATAAAATACAAACATACAGTTATGGACAATTTAACAAATAACTTAAAAGAAAATACCCATTTTACCACAACATGAATTCTGGTCTATCTACTTTTGAGAGAACTCAAAATAAAAAACTTTAGACTGGAAGTGGTTTAGGAAGCATAGACTCAGATGGAAGTTTGGAGTTGGATCACTCACTGGCCAGAGAGCAACAAAGACTGCACAGTTAGTAATAAGTGACCTCTAACCTCTGTAACAATAATACATTTATATGGCTTTAAGCCACTATGTTTGCAATAATTTGTTGTGATAGTTCATTTTATGTGTCAACTTGGCCAGGCAATAGGAACCAATTATTCAATCAAACCCTAATCTAGGTGTTGCTGTGAAGATTTTTATAGATGTGGTTAATAACTATAATCAGTTTATAATCTGTTAAGTATAAGAGATTGCCCTGAATAACATAACTGTGATTTCTTCAATTAGTTGGAGGCCTGAAGAGCAAAAACTAAGGTTTCTGCTTCAAGCCTTCAGCATTCATTCTTGCTTGGATTTCCAGCCTGCTGGCCTGCTCTATCCATTTCAAACTTGCCAGCCCCCACAATCTTGTGAGCCAATTGTTTAAAATATAATGCATAAATATGTAGTCTCCTATTGATTCTCTGTCTATGGAAAACCCTGATTGAAACATTTGCTATAAAAGTGCTTGCTTTGGCAGCCTACATATAATAATACAGAGAAGATTAGCATGGCCACTGCACAAGGATGACACCTAATTTGTGAAGCGTTCCCTACTTTTGTAAAGAAATTAAGAGGTAGAAATTGGTAGTTACAAAATAGTCATGAGGATGTAAATAAAGTACAGCATAAATAATATAGTCAATAATGTTGCAATAACTATGTATCATGTCAGGTGGGTACTAGACTGACAGAGATGATCACTGCATAAATTTTATAAATGTCTAACCACTCTGCTGTACATCTGAAATGAATATAAAGTAATATGGAATGCCAACTGTAACTGAAAAAAGTAAAGAAATAATTTTTAAAAAACAAAAGCAAAACATTTGCTGTGCTAGCAATAGGAAATGAACACAGATAGCTAACAAGGGCATTGCTCAGTCTATGTAATTTTAAAAAATGATGAAAGTAGGTAGACCAAAGATTGATGTCAGCCATCAAAATAAGATTTCACTAAACTTTTTCTAGTTTCTACATTTAAGCAAGTTTGAACCAATCATTGGAAAGAAATACCAGGTTCCCCTAAAATTACTTCATTCTTTTTGTAAACAGATCTAGTGTTACCTGGGAAATATAATACAATATACCTGGAAAAGAAAAATACACAGAATATCAAAGATTTTGTTGGATAAAAGGCGTGAGTTCCCACAGACATCAGAAGAGCCAAGATGCCATTATAAGTCTTTACTGCAGTGGAAGCATTTGAAGACCAGGTGGATAAATAGAATCTTGCCCAAGTTCATAGGATAAGGGTCCAACAAATGCCAAGACTGTGGTAATTTCTCCAGTCCCTAAGGGCATAAATTAGGTGGCATGCCTAGAAGCTGTCAGAAACCTCACATTTGCTCCCTATCTCTTAGATGAAAAGTCATAGTGACAGAAGGAGTCAAGTGAAAGCTTCTAAATGTATACCCCCTCCAAGACAGTAAATTAGAAGAATGCTGCATACTGGCTAGCACCACAGATATTTGGTGTCACTCCCAAAGGTACGCACCACTAGATATAAAAGGAGTGATTCCTATCACATTCCTGTTTAATTTGCTAGTCAAACACCTGTAAAAATCACATGGATCACAGCAGACGACTTTAGGCTACTGTGCACCTAACCAAGTGGTAGCCCTAATCTCAGATGCTGAGCCACTGTTGCTCTTATTATGCAGTTATTAATCTGGTGAATTTACCAAGAAGGAGGATTAGAAGCAGTTCAGAGTTACTCAGATAAAAAAACAGGACATTCACAATCTTGACATGGCATAATGTTAACATTCTTGCGATAAAGCGACTTTGTTTATCTGGACCTTCTGTAGAACTTTATATCCGTCCATTCTGCTGATGACATCATTTTAATTGGGCCTGAGGAGCAGAAGGTGGCTTTATAAGGAAAGAACGCCCTTATGAGGCAAATGCAGGTCAGGGAATAGGAGATTAACTCTACAAAGATCCAGGATCCTACCAAATTGGTGATATTCTTCAGATTCCAGAAGTCTGTGACATGCTAAAACACTCCCAAAGAAATGGGAAGATTATTACTTCTTGCACCTTTTGGCATAATGCCTAGTGGTCCTCTTTGGATTTTGGAGAAAGCACATGTCACATTTAGGAATACAGCTCTGACTTACTTCTCAGTTGACTCAGACAGTAAGACCATAGATTTAAGCTGTGGACCAAGCATCTTTGCCCCTAAGATTATAGGATTCAGCAGATCTCTTGGTGTTAGAGGTATTTGTGGAACATAAGGTTGCCATTTAGAGTTGTTTGCAAGTCCCAATGGAAGAATTACAGCACTGACCCCTAAAGGCTTGGAGCAAGGCTCCACCATATGCAGCAGAGAATGCTTCACTATTCCAGAAGGGGACTGTGGCATGCTACCAGACCTTAGTACAGACTCGAGTCCAAACCAAGGGATTTTAAACAATTATGCAACTAGAGCTACTCACCCTGATCGGGCTATCACATCAAGTCATACGTTTGGAGAGGGGGGAAAAAAATAACTATTCATCATATTGTGTAAATGATTACCTGCTGGATCATCAGACCCAAGCGGGTCCAAAAGAGCATCAGTTACATCAAGGCCTAACCTTTTTTTTCTTTTTTATTTAAGATTAATTTCATTGTTTTTGACAGAGACAGAGAGACAGAGACAGAGAGAAACAGAGAGAAGTGGGAAGGCCCAGAGCAGTCTCCATAGTTGTATGGTTCCATTCCACACAGGTGGGTGGGGGTCACTCAGGGTGGGAACCCAGGCCAGGGGCCTCTCGCATGTCAGGTACACCCCCGAGAGCTGGGGGCTGAACCAGGGGCCTCCCACATGAGAGGCTCACCTCAACAAGAACTAAACTGGGGGCCACACCCTAGTTCAGCATATGGGTCCGCACAGGCCAGGGCCGGGATTCGATCCTCAGACCTTGGGGCTGCAAAGCAAGCGCTCAACCTAATGAGCCATCCTGGCTTCCCAAGGCCTGGCCTTTAGTGAGCAAATAGAAAAGGACCACCTAACAGAGAAGCAAAAACTGAGGTGTGGTTCAGGGATAGGGTGAGCTGAAAGTAGGCCATTGCTTAGGAGAATTCATCATGACTTGAAAATTTTTATTTTAAATAACATGTAAGAGTATGCATTTCAAGTTAATATGCAATATTTGGCATCCCTTAAGAAATATTCTTTGAGTTTGTGAATGGAATAGTCATTGCAACCTCAGAATTCATAAACCCTTCCCATACATACTCTACTGTGGCTAGGCAATGCCAAATTTCTATTTGTTTTTTGTTTGTTTTTATTGTTTTTCCACCCAGGGCCTTGAATGGCTCCAAGTTCTTGCCTGCAGCACTCCCCTTCCTCTGAACATCCCACAGAGAATCCCTTCAAACTAAATGTAGACCAAGTCATCTCCTTTCGGAATCCTCCATGACACCCAACCCCAGGAAGAGCCCAAAATTCAAGGTTTAGGACAACCTCAGACTTACAGAGAAGTGGCACAGAACCTTTTTACTAAACCTTTGAGACTCAGCTGCCCCATCATCCCGGAATACTTTAGGGATCATTCCCTTAAAAAAGAGAGCAATCTTTTCTCTCATATAACTACAATAAAATCACCAAAAGCAGGAAATTAACATTGCTGCCATCTATTTTCCACATACCATTCAAGTTTTCTCAAAGGTTCCAATGATGCTCTTTATTAGAAACAGATGTTATTTAGAATCAGGCACCAGATTTATTTTTCATGTCTCTTTACCCTCCTCTATAGCATGGAATAGTTCCTGAGATTCTGCCTTTTATGGTCTTGATGAAAGATTATAGACTGGCTATTTCTTAGAATATCTCTCAGTTTGGGTTGGTTTGCTGTTTTCTCTTGATTGGATTCAGGGTATGCCTCTGCAGGAATATTATAGAAGTGATGGTTTATTTCTTGCTTCCTAATAAATGGCACATAAATTTGATATGTCCCATTGCTGGAGATGTTAACATTGATCACTTGATAAAGTTGGTGCCTGCCATACTTCAACCATAGCAGTAAAGTCAATCTTCTTTCATTTGTAATCAATACATATTTTATAACAAAGTATTTGTCACAACATAAATATATTCATTCATTTTGTTATGTTAGTAAGGGTTCATTGATTCCTTTATTTCTCAATGGTAGGGAATATGCTGCTATTGTTACACATTTTGATACCAAAAATTGTCCTATATTTTGTCAGTGGAAGCTACTCCATGGTCTTTTGACATGCCCTCATCATTCTGTAAGCACTTCCTTATTTCTAAGAAAACAAGATGTTTTATATTCACCTTATATTGTTTTTGTTTTTTTCTACCCCATCCCTGGGATTAGCCCATTTTCCCAAGAACCCTGGTTCTTTTTGGTGGACAATTTTATTTAGAAACTAAAATCTGGAAGCCAGATATACTCATCCCTGGTCCCAGGCCCTGAGAATGAAAAGCTAGGGAATATACGTAGGTACACTACACACACACACACACCACATTTATATCTGTTTATTTCTATATTATCTATTTATACATATTAAAAAAACATAACTTCATACCAAAATCTCCAGTTTAAATCCAACATCACAGCTTTTTCCCTTTCCATTTTTGTAACTGCCTTTTCTGACAGTGGGAAGCCTTATTCTTGTTGACCCCGAGTATTTACTTTGTTCATTAATCTTTCTTCTGTATAAAACTAATGTGTGTGTAACTGTCCACACTCACAGAAGCCCTCCCATTTGTGCTTAGACTACCATTCTCTATACTCAGCTGTTGTAGCCATCACCCAGTCCCCTACAGACACTCACTCAAGTTACTTGATGTTTGATAT
Organism: Craseonycteris thonglongyai; assembly: GCA_004027555.1. Lineage (NCBI taxonomy): Eukaryota > Metazoa > Chordata > Mammalia > Chiroptera > Craseonycteridae > Craseonycteris > Craseonycteris thonglongyai. The sequence continues at coordinate 46,580 of PVKE010002865.1, forward strand.
CCATGCCACAAACCCTCACAGGGACACCCTGCTTACACTACACAGGTTCCTATCCCATGCACTGGGCCTGTGACCCCTTCCCCACCCAGATGCCTTGATTCCTCAGCCCCATCTAATGGAAGAGAAGGAAAGGGAGAGAAGAAGAAAAATAGCTTCCTGTTTATTCTAAAGGCAAAAGAAATGTATTTCACCACAAACTACAAAAAATCTTACTGTCCCTCACATTATCGGGACTCTAATTTACTCACCTAAAAATTGAGGCTTGCTTTAAAGAAGTGATAACACTAATGATTATCAATAAAGCTGGCACACTAGAATCACGTTTTCATGTATTCAGCAACTATTTGGCTACAGCCCATAAAACTGTCTAAACTCAGAGGAAAATGAATATTTGGCAGCTATGCAGTCAAATTTAAAGTACTGATAAACATTTGGATAGTGCAAGCCCAGGAAATTTTGGGTATCCTACATATTTGGTGGTGTCATTACATGGAAGAATGCCAGGAGTAACTTTCAGCTGATAGGTTGAGAAAAGGCAATGTATGAGGAATAAAATGCAATACAAACGAATACTTCCGGGCTCTAGCTGCTTACACTGCCATACATATATAGAAGATGGTTAATCACTTTTTCTGAAAATTGCATTTTGGCCCCCATAGCTATTAGCAATTATTTTCTGAAGTAGCACATTTTATTATCACTAATTTATAAAAACTGTATCATTAGTTGGTTCCAATAGTACTCAGTTCAAGCACCAAAAATGAGATTTTTTTTTCCTCAAAAGAGATACTAGGTGACTGTTCCTATTTACCTTTTCTTTATTCTCATCAATGGCTTTCAGATTATATTTGGGTTTCTCTGGTTTTGATTTTGCTCCTGGGTGTCATATTTACATGCTTATTTCAGCAGAACCTAGATATTCACGTAAGAATCCAGCTCTGACCTTGCTGGCTCTTAAGATTAAAGGCCCAGGACTGTCCTTACACACCAGCAACTAGACCAGACTGAAGAATAAACAGGTAAAGAATGTTGTATTAAATAACATTTTAGCACTCTAATCTACCCTTGTATATATACCTTTATGAGCTAGACACAGATAATCTCCATAAAGCTATAGAAGGGTAGAATATAGTGTATATAGTATAGAATATAAATAAGTATAGAATAGGAATACATATTTAATTAATCTAATCAAGTCCCAGAGATTCTTCTGTCCAAGGAATTCTAAGTGGCAAGTGAGATCCAATTCCAGCGAATATAGTGGGAACAGTCACTTCTGGGCGCAGTAGTTTCTGGTTCCAGGGAGCTCTCTCTGCCAGCTTTTCTCGTCATCATATTTTCTAGAGGGCGGACGGGACTCCTTTTGGGATGACAACCACCACCACCGCGAAAGTAGACAGCAGAACTAGCACCACAGGGTTGGGTTCTACTCCACGGCCCCAGGGACAGGGCCGTGCGCGAGAGCGCCCCGAGATGGGGCGGTGTAGGGCGCAAGCCGGGGCCTGCCCTGGGCTGGGGCGGTTCTGATTGGTTTTGTGTTCTGTGTGTGTGAATACAAGAGGCCGAGGCTACGGGGTGCTCACCTGGGAGTAGGTCCCAGCTTGGCACAGCACCTCCCTGGTTCTAGCGCTCTGGCGCGGGGGGCGGGGGACGCTATGGAGTGAGGCTGTGGTTTCCGGATGTTCGCAGGAGAAGCCACGCGCCGCGTGACACACAGGGCTCCGGAGGCAGAAGAGTAGGTTACTCCCCATTCTGTACCGTGAAAGTGTTCAGAATGGCAGAGAACGCAGGCGCCTTTCCCTTCCTTTGGACACCCTCCCCTGGCTCCGCACTCAGTGAGGAGTCCCGCCGTGGGTGTGGATTCTGTGAAACATCCCAGCCCTACTATTACTCGGCGGAGAATTTCCTGCCGATGACAAACCTCGTTGACAGCAGGGCGCTGGGAACAGAGGACCGAGAGGATGGAGGGATCGGGGATTTGGTGTTCTAGCTATAGCTGTAGCACGGCTTTCCTTTCCTTTAAGAAAAAGGTTACATAAAAGTCGATCTAGCGAGAGAGAAAAATTGAGAAACGTATTGAGATGTGTTTGTTTGTTTTTCTAACATTGATTTTAAATGGTGGACATCATTTAGCAATTATATATGAACATATATATTAAGAAAGTTATACATACATGCATGCATTATATGTAGCCATGTCAGACGTCACATTACATGTGGAAGATTTTTAATGTTTGGGCACCAACGGTGGGAGCTGCGATCGTAGCCGGGAGGCAGCAAAGGGCAGGCGCGCTTCCCTCCGCGCCGAATGCCCTCCCTGCGCCCAGAGGGTCCGGCCGCCCCCGGAGCGGCGCGCCGCCGGCCCGCCCGCCGGCCCGCCCCCCTGCCCGCGGCTCCGCACTTCTGACCCTAGCTGGCTCGGGCTCCAGTCGAGAGTCCTCTGAGCATCCGCTCACGCACCCCGGCCGCCGGCGCCGTGACACTACGCCGGGGTCGAATTACAACCCGCAATTACCATATGAATTTGACGAACTTAAAAGCAGCGAGTGGGCGGGGGCGCCGGGGGAACACCTCGAGCCGGCGCCCTGCGTCCCAGCGAGCCGGAACAGTCGCCGGTTGTAAAAGCTCTTTGATTGGCTGCTCGCACGCGCCGGCCCGCGCCCTCCATTGGCTGAGCCGACACGCGACTGGCGCGAGGAGGGGGCTGGGAGAGGAGCGGGGGGAGCCACACTGGCGCGTGCCGCTTTTTAAAGGGGCGCAGCGCCTTCAGCAACCGGAGAAGCTTCGTTGCACGCGACCTGGTGTGTGATCTCCGAGTGGGTGGGGGAGGGTCGAGAAGGAAAAAAAAAAGAATAAGACATTGCAGTAGAGACCCGGGACTTTTTTTTTTCCCCTACTGAGCTGGTTTACCAGTGCCTCCTCCGACCCTGCGCCTCCGCGTCTCTGCAGTGCAATGTCCCGCCTGCTGCATGTTGAAGAGTGGGCTGAAGTGAAGGAGTTGGGGGACCACCATCGTCATCCCCAGCCACACCACCTCCCGCAGCCGCCGCAGCCCCAGCCACCTGCGAACCTGCAGACGAGAGAGCATCCCATCTACCCGGCTGAACTCTCCCTCCTGGACAGCACCGACCCACGCGCCTGGCTGGCTCCCACTTTGCAGGGCATCTGCACGGCACGCGCCGCCCAATACTTGCTGCATTCCCCCGAGCTGGGTGCCTCTGAGGCCTCGGCACCCCGAGAGGAGGCGGACGGCCGCGGGGAGCTAGTGAGGAGGAGCGGCGGTGGCGGCGGCGGCAGCAGCAGCAGCAAGAGCCCCGGGCCCGTGAAAGTGCGGGAACAGCTGTGCAAGCTGAAGGGCGGGGTGGTGGTAGACGAGCTGGGCTGCAGCCGCCAGCGCGCCCCTTCCAGCAAACAGGTGAACGGGGTGCAGAAGCAAAGGCGGCTGGCGGCCAACGCCAGGGAGCGACGCAGGATGCACGGGCTGAACCACGCCTTCGACCAGCTGCGCAACGTTATCCCGTCCTTCAACAATGACAAGAAGCTGTCCAAGTACGAGACCCTGCAGATGGCCCAGATCTACATCAACGCCTTGTCCGAACTGCTACAGACTCCCGACGGCGGGGAGCCGCCTGCGCCGCCGCCAGCCTCTTGCAAGAGCGACCACCACCACCTTCGCGCCGGCGCCCCCTACGAAGGCAGCGCGGGCACCGCGGCCGCAGCTGGGGCGCAGCCGGCCTCGGGAGGAGGCCAGCGGCCGACCCCGTCCGGAAGCTGCCGGACTCGCTTTTCGGGCCCGGCCTCCGCAGGAGGATACTCCGTGCAGCTGGACTCCCTGCACTTCTCGACTTTTGAGGAGAGCGCCCTGACTGCGATGATGGCGCAAAAGAACCTGTCGCCTTCGCTGCCCGGGGGCATCCTGCAACCAGTGCCGGAGGAAAGTAGCAAAACTTCGCCCCGGTCTCACAGAAGTGACGGGGAGTTTTCCCCGCATTCCCATTACAGTGACTCAGATGAGGCAAGTTAGGCAGGTGACAGAAACCCTGAAAACTGAGACAGAAACAAAATCGCCCTTTCCCAGTGCGCGGGAAACCCCGCGGCTAAAGATTCCCGCACCCTGTTAATTTTTGCTCCGCACTGGTCGTTGTTTAGCAACGACTTGGCTTCAGATGGCAGCTATATTTGATGGTTTGCAAAAGCCGCCGCTATTCCAAACTTCGTACGGTCCAATATTGTTTGATTAAAACCTGTTCAAGTCCAGTTCTTTCCTCCCACCTTCTGCCCCTCCCCCCGTAGGTGGATAAGGTATAATTATATGAACCCCTATGTGGCCTCATTACTCTAGTTCCCTGCTGCCAATATGCTGCTAAAACGTCGCATCCTCTGTCGCTGGTTTGTGTTTATTTTATGCCCTGGACATCCATCCCTGTGTGTTGTGCGCACTCATGTGTGGGAGACTGAGTAGACCGAAGTCGTTCCCCAAAATGCGTTATGAAACGCAAAGTTAAGGCTTCCAACGTGAATAACTTTCAACTATGGAATTGTTGGAAAACAGGGAACTCTGAGGTTTATATTTTGTGTAAACATACCCAGTGTGTGTATTGGATCACGAGAAGTCGGCGTCTTTTAGGAAAGTTGGCGCACGCACTTTATCAACCGCTACTGATGCGGCTCCGGGACAAATTCAACTGCCAATTGCAGACCAGTTTTGTTTTGTTCTTTTAAACACGGCCACTTATAATACTTAAACTCTTTACAAATGTTTGTTTAAAAAATTAAAATTAAAAAAAAACCCACATTCAGTAGTGTCAAAAAGCATTTGGTCAATTTTATTTTGCTTTGTTAATGTTAGAAAACGTATTTATTACTAAGTGTTTGCTACCATTTCTACTTACCTTGATTCATTTTTTTTTAAGTTTTCTACTCGAGATCATTTTATTTTAAGTTAGCAAAGCCAACTGCCATTGTTTTATGTATTTCCTTTTGCAAATGATAAAAATAAACTTGAAAATAACTTTTACTTGTCATTTATTCTATTCTAATATAAGCATTGGAAAAAAAAACAGTTTTAAAATGATCTTGAGGACCTAAACTGTCTATTAGTGTGACTGTATGTAATCTAAGAATTTTGAAGAAAAATTCTGTTGTAAACCTTGTGTCTTCAAGTAAGACCCAAAACCCTGCACAGAAAAGTGCTGGTCAATAATTGCGAGATGAAACTTCTCCAAAACCTGCAACAGTTTTGCCTCTTGGATAGCAAGGAGCTTTCCAGCCTTCTTCACTCAGAACCCCAACAACCTCTGTGCGGGGAGGGAAGCACGTGTTTCAGGTTGCCTAAGATTTTGCCAGAAGTAGTGAACTTTACCACGCTTACTTACCTTTATTTCATAAAACTTCAGCGAAGTTGAAAGCTTTTCCTATAAGGTCAAATTCACAGCATAAGCCCATTTTCTTTTTAATTTTCTATCTATCTATGTATCTTTGTATCTATCTATCTCTGTCACTCCCTCCCTCCCCTCACCCCACTTCTTTCCTCCTTCTCTTTTTCTGGTGGGAGGGGTCTAAAGGCTAGAAGAAGGAAGGAGAGCAATGGAAAAGAACTTGATGGGATAAGGGATGAGGTTCTTTGGCTCAAAAATTAGAAGCCTGTAGTTGTCCTAGGAAATTGCTGCTCCTCCCTCACTTTTTTTCCCCAAACAATTCTGCTTCTCCCAACATAGAAATTGTTTGCTTTCATTTCATCCTTCTGAATTAATTTCTTTGTAAAACACTCACACATTTAACTACATTTTCAGTTAGTTGCAGAAGCTAAACGGTGCACTCACTCTCCCCTGAAGGTTCTCACTAAAAAAAAAAAAAAAGCCTATTCTCAGCCTCAGGATTATAGATTTTGAAAAAGCTACTATGGTGTGCATGTCAAGAGAGTAGAAAGCAAACATTTTTAGATGTATTTGGCAAACATGAGAGTAGGACTATTTATTCTAAACTCAAGATTACGGATGGTCCACTGCGGTGGGGCGAGGCGGGGTGAACATCACTGAATTTGAGAGGTTGGTTTTAAGCCAAATCTTTTATATTTTGTGTCTTCATTTGGGATAACAAACGGCGAGAACAAGGAGTGAGGTCAGCGAGAGGTGGTTATTTTCATCACCCCTACATCTTCCTCTCCCCCCAGCACTTTGAAAAGAGGAACGTGCCACAAACTGGGTGCACAAAAAGTAATACGTGAAGGAGGGAAGTTCTGCCCTTGGCCAGAGTACTGCGGAACCAGCTTTTAACGGACCACCTGAGTATCCATGGCTTTCAGCTAATGCTAAAGCTGGGGGGAAGCCGACAGCCTCTGGGAGAGGTGAACGGTGGCTTGTAACACTTTCCAAGGGCAGAAACAGTGCACCTGTCCCTTAGATAACCTTTTGCACCCGCTGAGTTTGCTGTGCTCACGATAAACATCAGGAATCTTGTGGCTGCTGAATAAATCAAGCGATTGCTTCTAACACATCTTCATTTTGCTCTCAATAAGCACACTCGACAGAAGCGGACATACAGCAACCTTTGAGGATGAGTGCACACATGTGTATTTTTATTCCTCTTGGTGTAGTTGCGTGCATGTGTAGAGAAAGAAAGAAGAGGACAGAAAATGCTTTTACCTGTTATGACTCTGAGTAAAGTAAGGACAACTAATAAAAAAAGTTGTGATTGTTTTTCCTCAAAGGAAACTACCTATACTTCGTTTTTCAAAACACTTTGTGCTAATTGTGTATTAACTAGAGGGGGGAAAGACTCATCCAAAGTTAGTACTTTCCTTTTCACAGATTCCTCAAAATTTCAAAACAGAAATGACATTAGGAACATCTTTTTCCCATCTTTTGTACATGGTGCTGCCCATGACTAGCCCCCCAAATTACACAGACAAAAAGTGTCAATATCCAAAAGAGCATCTTACTACTCCCATCCACTAGGTACATGCGCCCACAAATTTTTCTCTAAGAAAATCTATGGATGGGAGCTACAACTATTCAAATGTTCAGAGGATTTTTTTCCCCTTGTACCATAGCAATAGACAGATACTTAAATTTTAAATGGTAGTGGCATTATTTATGAGTTAGAGATAATGCCAACTTCATTTAAGAAAGTCACTTTATATTTCTTCTCAAGAGAAAAACAGAATTGGAAATTCTATGTCGCACTGATTGAAAGTAAGGATGAACTCTTCTAGCCTGTTAAGACACACGCAAAAAGCCAAGTCACTTTCTGGTAAATTAAGTGCTCAAAGTACAAATGAGGACTTTAGCCTCTTTTCTTTCCTTCACTCTCTTTCTTTTTATGCAGGCATTTCTTTGAAAGAGATGTACAATCACATTTCCATTTTAAGGTTCTGCTGTGGGGTTTGCATAACAAATGTTTGGCAGCTAGCTCTCTTACACTCCATTAACAAGCTGTAACATATAGCTGCAGGTTGCTATAATCTCATTAATATTTTGGAAACTTGAATATTGAGTATTTCTGAGCGCTCATTCCCCATATGCCAGACCACTCCTGCCATGCTGACTGGTTCCTTTCTCTCCATTATTAGCAATTAGCTTCTACCTTCCAAAGTCAGATCCAAGTATCCAAGATACTAGCAAAGGAATCAACTATGTGTGCAAGTTAAGCATGCTTAATATCACCCAAACAAACAAAGAGGCAGCATTTCTTAACGAAATGAAGATGAATAAATCGGGTTAGTCTTTTGTGATACTGCTGGGGTTTTCTAGAGTTTTAGACACTTGAAGCAGCATACATTATATTCTGTCTGTGCCTTCTACCCCACCATCACTTTTATTTCTGGAGAATTTTGGCTTACCACACTTTGGGAAACTTGTTTGAATTCACAAAAAGCTGAAGGAAGATTATATTTGGCAACTGGCAACTTGAAGCACGTTCTGTATAGGAGATTGCTAACTGGGTGTCCACTTGACAAGAAAGGAGGGGAGGGTTAATTTCCTTCATCTTAACCAGTGCAGGACCCATGCCTTCATTAGGCCTTTCTACATATTTTAGAGATTTAGAACCAAGTAAACGGTCTTTTATCAAAAGATAACTCGTAATTATTCCTGGTCTCTGTTCATTTGCAAGTTCAAGAAAGGGATGATCAACTTCTTGTAGGCAGTTCCAAACCCCAGGTAGCACTGAAAACGAAAAGTAGCAGTCGCCCTTGTCAATTGCATCTAGACTTGTCAGTTGCGACCTGGAAAAACAATCACGTGTGTATTGGTGAGGTTTTAAAGATGATCTCTGGTAGTCGAATTACTTGCAATTGGTTTTGTGAGAAGAGGTGAGAAGCTGGGGGTGGGTGGGGTGGAAAGCAGGATATATACTAAAGGTGGACGTTTTCCTCTCTGTGTTTCTGACTACCCTACTAGCCACCCTCACTAGCCACCCTCATTCGGGACTCAGCGGAATCCCAGACGTGTACCACCGAGGGCCCTCCCCGTCTGCTAGGCCCCTCACAGAACAGGCGAATGGAGCGGAGAATGGGTTAAATCCTGGTACTCAAGGGAGGAGAGAAGTCGGGGGAACATAAAGAAAAGGACAGGAACCAAGAAGCGTGGGGGTGGTTTGCCGTAATGTGAGTGTTTCTTAATTAGAGAACGGCTGACAATAGCGGGGCTGGCAGAGGCTCCTGGCCGCGGTGCGCCGCGTCTGGAGCGGAGCACGCGCTGTCAGCTGGTGAGCGCACTCGCCTTTCAGGCCGCTCCCCGGGGAGCTGCGCGGCCACATTTAACACCAGCGCCACCCCTCCCCGGCCTCCTCCACCTCAGCCTCCTCCTCGTCCACAGCCTTCCTTGGCCCCCCACCGCCAGAACTCACAGAAGCGAGCCGCCTCCCGCGCGGGGCCCGGGCCCCTCTCCTCCCCCAGCTGCGCAGCGGGCGCCGCCACTGCCCACTGCACCTCCCAGCAACCGGCCCGGCTAGAAAAGAAGCTGCGCGAAGTTACCGCCGAGCAATGCCAAGTGGGAGGGGAGGCTGGAGGCGGCGGCGGCGGGACGGCTGAGGGGTTTGTGCGAGAAGTTGGGCTGGAGACGGAGGCACCTGAAGCCGTGAACTGGACCGGGCAGCCCACGCAGCTTCCCGCGCAGGGGCCCTTGCAAAACCCTCCCCTGCCAACCCGCGCGACTGACAACCCCCTGACAACCAGAGCTTGTAGTGCAAGATTCATGCTCCTTTTCTAGTCAGAGACACAGTTCTTCAGTTCCTCCCTTATCCTAAAATAATCTATATTCTCCATAGAGTTGGATACTGTTACAATTCTTAAGGCTTAAAAGTTAATTGAAAAGAGTTATCGAGCTTTGTCTCCCACAGTCCAGCCTGAGACACAGGTATGGACTTTTCTTTCCTTCATCTCAAGAAAAGCAGAATTAAGCATTTTGATACAAAGACGATGGGCCTTTCTACATCCCAGTGTTCCTCCTCCCATTTCAATACTGCTTTCTCTAGTCCAAAAAAAAAAAAGGTGTTTGCTGCCTAATCTGCAGGCAGGCCAGGCCCTTACTACAGGGTCATACATTTCCCCAAGGAAACCAGAAGTTTCCTCCCTAGGATGAGAAACAAGACAGTCTTCAATATAAGGTTCCCCAGGCCCAGCTACTGTCAGGATGATGAAGCAGGGTGTGAGTCAGGACCTGCCATGGCCGGTCTTGGGATTTCTCAAGCTACCAGGTGTTGTTGCTCTTTGGGGCCACTGGTGACTTTGGTGACTTCTTTGTCTCTTCTGGAGACAATTCCTCACAGTCCTTTCTACCTTCTGACCCCAACAAACTCTTGGTGGTGCTGGAGTTCTGGTGGGAAAAGAGCCAGGATTGGGAGGGACCCTCAACCTGAGGTAGGGGTGAGGTAGCATCTGTGTAAGAAGCAGGCACCATTTGTGGCCTTTACAATTTCTAGGCTACAAAACTAGGAGGAATCTGAAAACAGGACCATCAATTGACCAGAAAAGTAGAAAGTCGGTTCTTTTTATTTTCCACAATGTGTATGTGCTTCAGGAAACAATCTAGCAGAAATGTACAAAATATTTTTTCTTTAAATATTCTTAAAACCCAAGAGATGTTGACTCAGTAAGCAAAAGAAGAATGCCAGGAATCTGCACACAGGATCCCCAGGTGAATCTGGGGTAAGGGGAGTCCAATCCTACACTGTGAACAGCACTGACCTAAAGAAGTTCCTCTTATGTCCTCTCTTTGAGGTTCCTATGAAAATGAACACTGGCTAACAATCCCCTTTTGCCCTCTTTATAATAATCAGTCATTTTTCCAAGAAGAGAGAAGCAGACAACTTGGCTTCTTGGAGCCTATGAACCGGACTTGGTTTCTTTTGAGCTCTGGGGTCTGGGACAATATGCTACAGGCTCAAGTGGTCTCAACTCTGAAACAAAACCAGCTGCCTTTGGAGGCATAAGGGCATCAGTCCAGGAGGTACAAGACCTTTTCCTCTCTGCCTCAGTGTGAGAAGCCAAAAATCATAACCAGTGAGTGCTTGAGAAAAGCAGGGAGGAAGGACTTTTCAAGCTTCACAAACTCTAAGAGGAATAGAAGACAGGGTCAGGTTGTCAGGATACCCTTAGTATAAGATAAGTACACTAAGGCACATCACTCCCTAATAACTCAGCATGAATTTATTGGTCCACAAACTTTGATGGAAAGATCAACCACCTACAACTTGACAGAAGAAGTAATCCCCTTGTGTTGATAATGATAATCACAGAATACAGAAAAAGGATTTTTTATCACTCAGAAGGCAATGATATGAAATGGGGCAACTTCCCTTGGTAACTAATTCTTTTATTCCTTTTGAGACTTGCCCCACTGCCTCTTATTCATATGCCCACATCTCTCCCTTTTCTTCATCAGTGAATGGGCACTGGCTACTAAGAGCAGAGAACCAGTAGTATTAACCACCATAAGGGATGAAAATTAAATAGAACCCCTGCTCTTACAGAACTGAACACTTGGCGGAATCTCAGAGTAAAACAGAAAAGAAGCTCCGTTGCCTAGATAAGAGTGGCATTCTTGCTACAAATGGGCCTGCTAGCTTTCAGTCTTACGTTTGTCATCAAGTTACTTCATCCATAGTTCCAAGGGTACACTTCCCCAGCCTTCATTGTTTCCCTCAAAAAGAGGGGCAATTCCAAGTGGTTTGAAACCCTCATTACTAATCTGCAAATCAACCACAGTCCCAATCTCTTCTCTTAGAACTCAGAGGATACCATTACTTTGTTTCTTATGAGGTGGTTGATGACAGTCTAGTCCTAATTTTATGCCAGAAGAAACTTAGGCTCTGAGAGAGGTTAAGTGACCCAGAGAAGGTAACATGGCCTTGGCACCACAGAAACCAAGCGGCCACCCTGGTTGGCTCTGAATCTAGGTTCGGCGTTCTTGTGTCTTTTTTCCCACACCTCACCTGCCTCAGGTACATATATTTAACCAGTCATCTTATACCTGCTCCTCCTATTCTTGGTCAAACTTGTGGGTGATAGAGATTCCTGGACTCCTTTTCTTTACATTTGCTCCAGAAAGAGATAATTCTTTGGAGATGGACATGGTCAAGCTCCATTTGCAAGTGACAGATTTAAGATTCTACTGGTTGGGATAATTTTCATTTAGAAAGCCAGCTTATTTCCTCTGAATCAACTGATACTGGGCACAAGTGCCTCTTATTCTATATGGAAACTTCCTCCTGCTCTCATCTAGAAAAATGCACCCAAATACTAAATGACACGTGCACTTTAGGGGATGAGGCTAAAGAATGTTATATGAACCTGTGTCCTACTGAGTAATGGCACCAAAGCAGATCATTTGCCAAAATTGTTGCTCTATCTATGCTTATTAAGGTGGTGAGACAATTAGGCTAAATTTTTTACTATTTCCTTGGAGAGAGAAGTAAATTAACCTGCTACATTTATAGTTGTGGATTCATTTAGAGATAACATACACTTTTTATTCACCAGGTCATCTGAGCCATTGGCTTTTTGGCCTTAAACTTCCCTTCGGGTAAACATTTACCACTATCTGAGTGGTTCAACGCCTGAAAAATATCTCTGTGTTTTGAAAAGTTTCATTCTTTACCTATCATGAGTCAGTACTCCCTTTTATAATATTTCTATTTACTGGTTTAAAGGCAACCTCTTCTGTATTGCTTGTAACTTAGATGCTCTCAACAACCCCCCCCCACACACACACACACACACACACACCTAAGGAGTGAAGTGGGGAGCAGGAGATATTTAAAAGGTAGAATATATTTCTAATCAAAAAAGGAAACATGGCAAGGAGTTACATAGACCACATTTTAGGGCCAAGGTATCATCTCTGTGTTGTATTTCCCCACAGGATATGCATCCACCATTGCTTCTTCTCCCCCACTCCATACCAGGACAGCTCCTAAAGATTTAGTTCAGAGCCCCCTTTGCCAAGATCTAAATCCACAACATTTCCTAATATGTCCTGCATTATGGTACCGCACTATTCTGGAACATCTACAGGGCTCCAATTTCTATAAAGGAAGCAAAAAGCTGTAGCAGGCTCTTTTCTATTTAGCCTTACTTGATAAGTGACCATAAAATGCTCACTGTAGGCTAGGAGGCTACAATATACACACATATATTTTCTAATATTTTGTTGTACATGTCTCCCCTGTTCCTCTACCCTGTTCATTTTGTTGTCAACAAAGAGTGGGGGTGATGTCCCAGACTAAGGGCATTGGTTTTGTTTCAATGTTTTCTCATATATCCAAAAACTAGATGGTTGAGGGTGGAAAGGTATGATTACTCAGCCCAAGTCTCCCTCATTAATATGGAAAAGATTGAGGCCACGTGGGTAAAGGAGCAAAGACTTAAAAGAGTCCATTTGGGAGAGTCTCTGTAGCATTTTTCCAGGTATATATATGTAGGTGGCTCTGGATGGACCCCCCTTTCGCTCCTACACTCCTGGGAAATACAAAAGAAAATAATCCATCTTGTTAACTAAGGATTTTCCTCAAAACTCTGCTTTCACTTCTGAGCCCACCTTGTTTTGGGTGTCTCCCCAATCCTCCAAGGTCTAGTGAAGATTTATCTTTTTTTCTTTTCTCATAGGAACTCTTGCAAACCTCTCCACACTCTACTGGAATTGCTGGTTTAATTTTAAAGGGCCAGTCCTTTGAGGGTAGGAACCCATATCTGATTTGATTTTGCCACTGTCCCTGTGGTAGGCAGGTAAGGCCTGTGGAAGAGAGAAGTGAGAATCAAGGTCATGTAGGCCTCTGTGTGCTCTGCCTGGCCACAGAATTCCTTGCCCCTCTTTTCTCTTTCAATGAGATACTCTTTAATTTGATTGTAGCCAACACCAGCACCTTTCTCTCTGTCTTGAAAATTCCTACAAGGCCTTTCTAGCAGGTTCTCCTCGCCCTTCTGTAACCTTTTTCCTAACCCCTGAACTCCCTGAGGAGAGGGAAGTGCTCCCTCCTCCGCGCTTCAATGGTTCTCCTAACAAGTGACATTGTAACTATTTTTGGAAGTGCTTTTACTGGGCCCCCCTCTACCCTCTTCTGTACCCAAGCTCAGAGACCCTCCAAATGCCTTTCCAGAATGTATCTGCAATGATAAATGCCTTTAGGTCAGTCTTAGGAAGTTGTTTCAGCGTTGAATTCGCCCCCACAGTGACCGGAGAACTACCATCGCCTCTGGGGTCACACCACTGGGCCCCAGGCCTGATTCCAGACTCTTTCGCTGCCTGGGTTTTCTGCCGCACTATTCCCTTCTACCTGCCCACCTGCCGTCTTGCTTCCTTTTTATGAGCTCTCCTCTGCTTCTCATTCATTCTCTTCTTTCAGTTTACACTTACCCATCATTTCTCCCCCTCCAAGGGCTTATGTCATCCCTTGGTCCCTTGTTTCTCCCTTTCCTTTCCTCACGACTTCGATCTGTGCTTTCTAATACTGATCCTTCTTAACTAGTGGTTTTATTTCACGTCTTTGCTCTTCTATCCACATCGCCCTAACCTCATCGGTCTCCATTCCTCGGTTCTTCCCTCTTCGCCTCTCGCTGTCACACAGTCAGGACAAGACCTGAACAGCCACTGCGCTTAGGGCCGAGCAAGGCGGCACCGCTTCCTCCCCGCGGCCCGGGCTGGCGCTGGTACGAGTGAGTATCGTGCAGAGATTGGGAAATCTGCAGCGCCTCCTGTAGGAGCAGCTGTGGGCACTGTCCCTTGACCCTGACGGAGGAATGGAGCAGAGGCAGGGAGGGAGGTGAGTGTGGGTGGCAAAGAGTTGGGGGAAAACAGAGCTCCTGTCAGTGTGAACCGAAGGGTTTTTACTCCCCTGTTCTTTTTTTCCCCTCTCCTCTCTCCACACAAAAATATCCAGCGGTGTTTCAGTGGCTGCGCGGTTGACTTTCGCCTCCTACTCTCGGTTAATCAGCTCGGGATCTCTGATGCAGGTCAGCATCAGCCCATCTGTTTGATCAAGAGTCAGAGATCTCTATTTCTTCTGCGGTCAGAATTCTTCCCCGGGCAGGCACCTTGCTATAGTAACCTTCATTTAATCCTCCCGTTATCGTTAGCATCAGAGCTCACCAGCAGTCTTTTCTCAGAAGGATCCCTCCTTCAACCTGCAAGACTCGCAGAGCTTCGAGGAATTCCCTTTTCAAGTTCACCTTGAGTGCAACCCAAAGAACGTGCTGCTGCCTTCAACACCACATCGCCACAGAGCAATACACTTTTCAGAGGAAGCTCTCTAAAAACAATCATCAGTTCTTTCTGTTTCTCGTTGTTATATACCCTTTTCGGTTCATTTGGGCAATAAATGAAATTCTCCTAAAGATGGTACCTTCGGTCCACAGGAATAATTTTGGTCCACCATGCTTGTAAACAGAGGTTAGCACATTTACAAAGAACAACAGAGGAAATGAACTGAGCCATTGAGAACTGTGTCCTGAAGTTTACCAAGGTAATTGAGCCTTTCACTGGGTCCTCCTGAATTTTTCAACAGTAAACTAGTTTCATCTCTGATGGGTTTACCTTTGTATGTTTCACAGACAGCAGACGCTTTAAATTATATCAGCAGTTACCCCATAAGTTAAAAAACAAAACAAAACATGAGCGCATAAGACATTTGGATAAAATAATAGTACTTGCAGAAATAAGAGAGAGAAGAGAGATTGCTACTGCAAAACTTGTAAAGGGGTTTGCACCTGCACTGCCTGTGGTTGCTTAACGTCTGCTCAAGCCTAGAGGTATTCACCAGGCCAGCTGGCAAGTAGGGGGTTAATCATTACAAAAAATCACGCGTCATATCTTTCAGTTTGGTTTATACAGAAGAGCAGTAAAGATTTATGCTTCATAAGAATGATAAAGCTATTATTTTCAGAGTAGTTGGCCCTTTGGAAGTTTAATTTCTAAGGAAATGCAGATATAGATGATCTATGTTATAGAGGAACATCCCCAGCACTCCTGAAAAGAACTCTTGATTCTGGTGCTCTGATCGCCTTGATCTCCTAGGCTATATGAGAACTTCTTAGGTTTCTAAAAAGTTCTAACATCTAAGGTTAACAAGAATATCAATCTATGGTAACATTTTCAAAAGACAAAATTCTCTAAATATTTTATTAAATTAGGTATACTGTTTAGCTAAATTGGTTTACTATTTTTCAGTTTAAAAAAAATTATGTAGAGGGTTTTACGCTCCCATAGTTCTAATTGCTAGTAATCACATTTTAATTTAGAACAATTTAGTGAGCTGGCTTTCTTTCTTCTCATAGAGATGATGCTTATTCCTTTCTTATATTTGTGGAAAATTAATTCATAGATATAAATAAGCACAGTTTATTACTATATATCTCTCTAGTATTGTATTTTCCAATTCCAGTAAAGCAAGGTTGAAAGCGCTGTCTGTCATCAGCTAGTTATTAACTAAAACAGTATTCATTGCCATTCTGTTTTTAGGCAGCATCTGAAGCTCCCTGCAGTTCGATCCTATGATTATTAACTCACTTCCCACCAGTAATCTGCACAGTCCCATTATCTACTGTCAATATTTTTATAGACTATGAGGAGAAGTCCTGCTTGCTTCCTGTTAGAAGGGAGGCAACGAGTTTTATTTTCTTCTTTTATTTTAAGTAGATAAATATGTACTCAACAAATATGTTTGACTGAGGAGGTAAAAAGGGAGGGAAAGGGGAGCTTAGCATCTGCTGTCTCACAGGCTCATTGTGTGGTTAATAATTGCTCCAGAATAGTTTTACAGGGTGTAGGCTTTCAGAAACAAGGGTTACTGAAAGATCCAGGTCTGAAAACTTTTTTTTCAATTCTGTTCATACACCACATTCTAGATAGCAGGTAAGGTTTTGTTGTTGTTAATGTTTGAAAGCCAGCTCATCTCAGTGTAAACCACTTTTGCTTTCCTTGCTTTGAGAAATCTCTTAAGCTATATTTTTCTAACAGAGAGGAACTAACTGGTGTATTTCTCCATTCAAGAGAATAAAGTTTCACATCATTAGACTGTCATAGGGTATATTATGAATACAAGTTAAAGTCAAGGTTCTACTTTGCATGAATAAACACGATTTAAAAAGTTTATGCAAACATAGCCATTAGTTCAAAGTATGCACTTTAAAACATGACATTTATCACCATCCTGTATTCTCTATCTTATGGCTACTTTGGTCAATTTTAAAAAACACACAAGACAAATTATCACAGATGTGGTATATCATAAAAATATGTAATAAATCATGATATTTTAAAGTATAAATTATGACATCTAACATTCAATTTTGAAAATTTTTAAGTTGGAAACATTTCTGTCAAGAATTAGTAGAAGATTCTTTTTCTTTTTTTAAAGATTTATTCTATTGTTTTTGACAGAGAGAGAGAGAGAGAGAAGGGGGAGGGCCCAGAGCAGTCTCCATAGTGGTACATCATCAGTTCTCAACATGGTTTCATTTCACACAAGTGGGCATGGGGCAGCATGGAGTAGGAACTCACATGAGAAGCACCCCTCAGTTCAGCATATGGGTCCATGTGGGCCAGGGTAGGGGCTGGATTCGATTCTTGGACCCCAGATCTACAAAGCGAGAGTTTAACCCACTGAACCATCCTAACATCCCCCTAAAAATAGATCTTGATGCAATAATAACTCTTTCTGTGCTCTTGAAGGAGCAAAAATAGTGATAAATAATTGCTGTACATATTATTTATGGACAAATCAATCATCTCCAAGATGTAGCAGCAGTCAGATGGAAAAAAATAAGAAAAAGCAATTTTAGTTAGCATTGTGAAGCGGAACAAATATATTTAAGTGCTGATAATCTCTCCTTTGGGAGTGTTTTTCATTGTGAAATTATGTCTTAATTCACAATCAGACTCATTTTGCCTAAGATTCTAGGGCTGGGGTGGCCCTTGGGTAAGAGATGATGACGACTGGTAATTAGTATGAGTGGTGAGAACCTGTCAAATTCTGTACACAGTTTAAATGTATAGACAACAAGGTTGGCTGCATACTAAAAGTGAGGTTGAGAGAAAGCAGAGACTAAGCTCACACCAAAATGTTTGTTCTGAGTCACTAGAATGGGGTTGCCATTAGCTAAGATGACAAACACAGAGAACAGCTTTGGTGTAAAGAAAGGAGGCTCAGTTCCAGACACATTAAATCTTTTTTAAGGAGCTCCTAGCAACTTCTCTGCTGAAAGTCAAGAACTATTGTTTGAACAAAATAGATTCTTGGGGGTGCCGTGATAGCTCAGTGGTTGAGTCCTTGTCTCACAATTGCGAGGACTGGGGTTCGATTTCCAGCCCTGGCCCTGGCCAGTGCAAACCTGTATGCTGAACTGTGGTGCAACTGGTCACCGCCAGGGTGACATAATAGTGAAGATTCTCACCTCCCATTCAGGAGCACCCCGCTTTGGTTCCTGTCATGCATGAACCCACATCTACCTGTGTGGAATGAAACCATGTCACAACTAATGATGTACAACTATGGAGACTGCTCTGGTCCCTTCCCTTCTCTCTCTCTCTTTCTCTCTTTCACACCACACACACTTCTCAAACAAGAGAATAAAATTTAAAAACATAAAAACTCTTTGAACAAAAATAGAACAAAGTTTAATTAACTTTCAAGAGACAGGAGTGGAGAGAATCTCAGGTATCATTAGAAAACCTGGGTTCTAATCACTTAGTATCTAGGCATCTGGGTTCAAATCCTGTCTTCAACATTTACCACATAGTATAACCTTGAATAAGTTAACTTACCTAGAGAGTTTTGTTTTTTTATATGTCACGTGGGTATAATAATTTTACTACTTTATAGACTTATCCATATTGGGGGCTTAACACAGTACATGTCACATAATGAGCAGACAAATATTTGCCAGTAGTTGCTAAAGCAATAACACAATTTGTCTCTCTTGTGAGATTGAGAGCTTGTTAAATACAGAGGTATTTCTCATTCATCTTTTATTTGCTATCCCTATATTAATGAAAGCCTACAGCCAAGTAGAGCTGAGAAAGGCTGAAACATGAACCCCTTCCCTAGCACTGGCCAACTAGTCATCATTCTAACTAAATCCAGGTAATAATAATGAGAAACATTTTATATAAGTAATAGAGACTGAATAGATCTTTGACTGTAGAAGTGTGAGAAAAGTTATGTGAAGTAAAAAGAAGAGCCCAAAGAAAAGCAGGAAAGTGTGAAGATGTATGATACTCTCTCTACTCAGATTCCTCAGTACCTGTAAATCTTTGTTATGGTTCCAGTACATTACTCATTTATATATTCACACTAGACTGGTAGCTTCCAGAAGGAAACATGAAAGAGAATAAATCAGAGAAACCTGAAAGGAAGTTGTGATATGAAGAACATACCTTGGAATTGGGACATCAGACCTCTAGTCATTTGTCTGCTAAGTTTTAACCAGTGTGAACACAACTCCTTGAACTTTAGTTCTTATATCTATTCAAATTTACAGGTTTGTTGTGAGTGTCAAATGATACTCATGTGAAAATTATTTTAAAATTTATACATATATTTGTAAGTTGTAAAGAACTATTATAATGCAATGAAAGTCCTAAAATATAAGCAATAGATTTTGGGTTGAAAGTGTTTGAGACAGGTTGCAGTTCTAAAGAAGATGGGGTAAGCATACTCTACTCTGGCTCAAATGCAAGTATAAATGCTGAAACAGTGATATGAAGATGCTAAACAACAAAGTTTAGCAGGAAGATTGAGGAAAGAGGCCAGGATTTGAAGTTACACCAAACCATGGGTGAACTTTCCATTTTTCTTTTTCTCCAGTATCTCCTGGCATAGAACAATCATGAGAAGACCATGGCAGACAAAAGTAACTAAAGCCACGGTTTTCTGTGTAGAACAGCAGTCCCCAAACTTTTTGACACCAGGGACCGATTTCATGGAAGACAATTTTTCCACAGACAGGAAAGTTGGTGAGGGGAGGATGGTTTCAGGGTGATTCAAGCATATCACATTTATTGTGCATTTTATTTCTATTATTACATTGTAATGTATAATGAAATAATTATACAACTCACCATAATGCACTCAAACCTCTCTGCTAATGTTAATCTGTATTTGCAGCCACTCCCTAGCACTAGCATCACCGCCTGAGCTCCACCTCAGGTCATCAGGCAGTAGAGTCACATAAGGAATGAGCAACTTAGATCCCTCGCATGCACAGTTAGTTCACAGTAGGGTCCACATTCCTATGCCACTGCTGATCTGACAGGAGGTGGAGCTCAGGTGGTCATGTGAGTGATGGGGAGCAGATGTCGACACAGATGAAGCTCTGCTTGCTCACCGCTGCTCACCTCCTGCTGTGTGGCCCAGTTCCTAACAGGCCATGGACTGGTACCAATTCGTGGACCAGGGGCTGGGGACTCCTAGTATGGAGGACCAGAAAGAGAGGCCTGTAGGAGCCAGAAAATGTTGGGAAAATTATGTTTAACAGGAAAATCAAGAAGTCAAATCCATAAAGTTGTGCAAGTACACCTGGGTCAACCAAAGAGCTGTATAAACATGAATCTGACTCTAAATAGCATACCACAGGGTGGCATTCACATGATATCAATCATCTTAAAGCACTACAAATACTTTGAAAACCAAAATGACATTTCAATGACATACAACAGAGGGAAAATCAAAACAAAAATAATTAACTTTCTTCTTAAGATTTAAGCAAAACCCAGAATCAACCTGTTACCCAATTAATGATGCAATTCAAAATTACTTGCCATATAAAAATTCAGGAAAATCTCAACAAGGAAAAGGACAATCAACAGACACTCTGATGATGCAGATGTTGAAATGTAAGAGAAAACATTCTTGGAATAAATTAAAAAACCTCAGCAAAGAAATAAAAGACATAAAGAAGAACAAAATATAATCTTACAATTAACATACTCAATAACTTAAAACATGTATACTAGACAGGCTCAATAGCAAAATGGAGATGGAAGAATAATGAGATAATAAACCTAAAAATTGATCAATAAAAATTATTCTTAACAGAGTCAAAAAAAGTACTAAAAAGTGAAGAACGCATTAAAGCCCATAGGAAAATTTCAAAAGGTCTCAGTTTTGTGTCATCAGATTTTAAAGAAGTGGAGAAAGAACATGGGTGAAGCATAAAAAATATTTAAGGAATAAATAGCTAAAAAAATTTTTTAACAAAGGATATGAAAATACAGATTCTAGAAGTTCAATAAATTCTAAACATGATAATTTTAAACAAATCAATGTCCAGATACATCATAATCTAGCTTCTAAGCAATAAAACAAAGAAGTCCTGAAAGCAACCAGAGGAAAACAGTACATTACCCCTAGGATAACAGTGATTTGAAAAACTAGGTTTGTCATCAGAAACTATGATAGTCAAAAGGACAAAGGATGGAGAAACTGGGATGGCTCAGCAGGTTATGCACTCGCTTTGCAGCTCCAGGGACCAAGGATCAAATTCCAGCCCCAGCCCGTGTGGACCCATATGCTGAACTGGGGTGTGCTTCCCATGTGGGAAGCCTCCAGTATGGTTCTTGCCTTCCAGTTGGGTCCCTGGCTCGAGGGGGCGTGCCTCCCATGCAGAAGGCCCTAGGCCTGGTTCCGGCCCTACAACTATGGAGATTGCTCTGGGCCCTTCCCCTTCTCTTTGCTTTTCTCTGTTTCTCTCTGTTCTTTCAAAAGCAATAAAATAAATCTTAAAAAAAAAAGAAAAGGCCTACAGCTAACATCATGATTCATAATAAACTAACAAATGCTTTTCTTATGGAACAGACTAAGGCAGGACTGTCCATTCTCTCCACATTCATTCAATATTGTACTGGAAGTCCTAGCCAGTATAATGCAAGGCAACAGCTTGGAAAGTAGGATTATTGTTTCTATTTACAGATGACATATTTGTGTATGTAAAACAGAATGAAACAAAAACTCATGGAATCAACGTAAAGTTCTTAGAACTATTATGTGAGTTTAGCGAGATTGCAGGTTATAAGTTCAACACTCAAAAATAAGTCATATTTGTATATACTAGCAATGAACAATTGACAGCTCAATTTTTTTTCAAATAGTCTTCACAATTGTTCCCAAAAATGTGGAATATAAAACTGAAGGAAATGAAGAAACAAAATCTCATGGACATAGTCAATAGTTTAGTGGTTTCCTGAGAGGGGGCTGGGAGAGGAGAGAGGGGGAGCTAAATATATGGTGATGATAAGAAAGCCGATTTCAGGTGGTAAACACATATTCTAACACATAGACGAGGTACTGTAGAATGTACACCTGGAACCTATATAATTTTTACTAACCAATGTCACCCTAATAAATTTAAAAATTAAAAAGAAAACAAAACAAAAATGAAATACTTAGAAATAAATCTAACAACTTTAAAACACTGATTAAAGAAATCAAAGAAAACCTAAATATAGTAAATTGAGAAGTATATCTCATTCATAGATTAGAAGACCCAATATAGTTAATATGTCAATTTTCTTCAAATTCATATACATATTAAATCTAGGTAGAAAATTTTGTAGATATAGACAAACTGATTCTAAATTTATGTGGAAAAGCAAAGTAATTGGGATAGTCAAAACAATTATTTCAAAAAGGAACAAAGTTGCATGACTTATACTACCTAATTCTAAGTATTTCTATAATACCACATAAATCAGTAAATTGTGGTTTTGGCAAAAGGATAGCCACATAGGGCAATGAAATAGAATAGAGCATCCAGAATTAGGCCCACACAGTTAAGGTTAATTGATTTTGACAAAGTGGCAGAGTTAATTTATTTGAGATAGATTATCTTTTTAACAAATCATATTGGAACATTTGAACATTCATGGGTTAAAAAAAAGGAAATCTAAACTTTACATTTTATGTCCAAATTAACTCAAAGTAAAATGGAGAAACAAATATAACATATAAAACTGTGACATTTTTAGAAGAAAACATAGGAAAAAAATTATTGTGACCTGGGGTTGGGCAAAACATTTCTTAGAATCAACACCAAAAGCATGATTCGTAAAAGAAAAATATTAATAAATTGGAATTTATCAAAATTAATTTTTTTCCCACAAAAGATACCATAAAGAAAATAAAATACAAAGTAAAAACTGGAAGGGAATACTTGAAAAATGTATATCTAAAAAATATATTTGTACAGAATACATATGGAATACTTAAAACCCAACAATAAGAAAATAAACAATTAGAAATAATGAGTATGAAAGAATTATTTCATATCCTGATTGTGGGGCTGGTTATATGAATTCATACATGCATTAAAACTCACTGAAATGTACCCTCCCCCTCAAAAAGTCAATCTTTTTTTTTTAATGTATTCTTTTACAGAGAGAGACAGAGAGACAGAAAGAAGTGGGAGGGCCCAGAACAGTATCCATAGTGGTACATCATCAGTTTTCGACATGGTTTTGGTCCACAAGGGTGGGGGAAGGCTGCCCAGGGAGGAAACTGGGCTGGAAGCCACCCACATGGGAGGCATGCCCCCTTGAGTTAGGGGCCAAACCTAGATTGGCAAGAACTGAACTGGGGGCCTCCCACATGGGAAGCACACCCCAGTTCAGTATATGGGTCCACATGGGCTGGGGCCGGGATTCAGTCCTCTGTCCCCAGGGCTGCAAAGGGAGCACTCAACTCGCTGAGCCATCCTGGCTTCCCCCAAAAGTCAATCTTATTGTTTGTTCATTTAAAAAGTAAAATAAGAAAAGGAGAATTTAAAAAAATAGTAATTGCGATTCTAACAAAATAAAATTGCTACCTAGAAAGTAAATGAAGAGAGATGAAGGTAAACTCATATTAGTGGTTCAAATGTATATACTATGCATATATTACAGAGAAATTAAAAGTCACACATGATGACTTCATTGTCATACCTAAGACCTAATGAAAGAGGACAAAGATCGAAGTTGAAGTGTGTAACATTATGCTTATTAATCTTGAGGTGTTACTTGTTGGAAGATTTAAGTTTCAATAATAAATTGCCCAAAACATAAACCATTGTGATTCACCACACACGCTCTAGGAAAATAAATTTTGCCCAAAGGATCTAGAATACAAATCAGAGGTTCAGAAGAAAGACATCCAAATGGTAGTTAGAAAAGAAGAAAGGTACAAAGGTACATTCTGTATTATAATTTCTTTCTAAAAAAGGAACTTGCTTTCTCTGAATTTTCTGGTTTTCTCAGTGGTTATTCTCCCTTACCAGATTCATAAGTTTCTTGAAGACAAGAGCCAAGGTAGAAGAGCCTTAGAGGTGGCAATCTTGTTAGGAATATGTGGTGGAGGGGGGTGTTCTTAATAGGGTATATGTATAAAAGGTACTTTAAAATATTAGCTGTCACCCAGCCATCCCTCTACTGGGTATCTACCCCCAAAACCTGAAAACCTTAATCTTTAAAGATGTTTGTAGTCACTTGTTCATCGCAGCACTGTTCACAGTGGCCAGAACATGGAAACAACCAAAATGCCCTTCGATAGATGACTAGATAAAGAAGTTGTGGTACATTTACACAATGGAATACTACTTAGTGATAAGAAAAGATGAAATTACGGTCATTTGTGACAACATGGATGGACCTAGAGACCATCTTATTAAGCAAAATAAGTCAGACTGAAAGAATCAGAAAACATATGGCCTCACTTATAGGTGGAATATAAAACTGAAAGTAACAAAGACACAGAGGCCTATGAACACACTCAATAGCTTGGTGATTGCCTGAGGGAAGGGGAGGAGGGGGGAGGGAGAGTTGGGGGGATGTGAGTGGACACCAGATATATGGTGATGGATGGGGAGCTGATTCTGGGTGGTGAGCACATAATTCGATGCATAGGTGATGTGATGTGGACTTGTACATCCAGAAACTGTCTGATTGTTACCAATCAATGTCACCCCAATAAATTTAACAATAAAAAATATATATATAATTAGCTGTCATACTTCTCCTCAGATTGTGTGCTTTTATTGGAACAGTTAATGGTGAATAATAGAACTATACCCTAAATATTCACTGACAGTCAATTGTACAAAATGTACTCATATTGTTCATGTTTATGCCCTGGAGCACTGACCATACTGATTGGTGCATAGTAAGTGCTTAATTAACATTGTGCAATTGAAACTGAGTAAAATGCTTCCTGGAATTCTAAGTTTTCTCCTAAATTCTCAGAGAAAAACAGGTCATAGAGATAAGATATATAAGATGCTGAGAAAAGGGGCCAATCAAACAATAATTTTATTCCTTGTGCTAAATTCTTAGACTAACTCTGGTTCTCAATTAAACATAGATAATGTTTAGGAGGAATGCAAAAAAAATCTGAATCTTTTATGTCTTTGGAAGGAATTACAACTGCAAAGAAACACAAACTATTAAGAATTTAAAATGTTCTTGGCTGATATTTACTGTTCAGACTCCTTATAGAGAAAAGTTTATTATATTAGTAAACACAGTGTATTTTGAGAATGTCATTGTTCCACTAGAAGTCACACAAAAGTTAAACAATTATGATCCCAACAAGTAAAAAGTTTTGAAGCCCAAGCACAATTTTTAATCAAGTCAAGGTATCTAATGAAGTATTTAAGTGAAGAAAAATGACCTTTGGATCTATTCTTGCTTTGCCTGGGTGATTAATTTCTTTTTTTTTTCTTCTTTTTTTGCTTTACACACCCTGCCATAAACTTTTTTATTTACACTTTATTGTAACTGACTTCATGTCATTTGCTCTTGCTTAATAATAATCAGTTAGCAGCAAAGGCAGGTGTTCTCAAGGATGTGGCCCTTTCATAGAGTGAATCCAGTTTTGTTTTTTTAATCATCATAAAAAGCATAAAGATAAAATTTATTTTAATGTCTGGAAGAAAAAAAGACATGTATATCTCCCCCATGCCCCCTCTCCCACACACACACACACACACACACACACACACACGCCAAAAATGGAGATCTAGAATGGTAAAAATTAGTCGTAACCTATCAATTCCACATTTATTTGTTGCGCTTCTTTCTAATAGTTGTATTTGATCAATCACATCTATTGTTGGCCTCTGTTAGTGCCCTAGTTTTTACAGGGCTTTTGTTCTACCTGTTTGTGTTATGTTTAAATATAAAAAATTATAATTAAAATTTTGGTTAATGTCTGTAGAGCTTGAGTCTGATTGCTGATTTTCTGAGTTCATGACGATCATCCACTTTTCTACCTTCTTTACCAATTAGAAATTTTTTTCTGCTATCTCAATCAATTTAGAAATACATTCTCTTTACTTTCATTATCCCACCTTCACACACTTGAATACCAAGTTTGCTCCAAACTGTATTCCACATCCATTCTTTCAAGCTCTCCTAGTCCAATCTTCAGGTCAATTCAGCTTTTTTCAGGGTGATCTGAGGATGTCCCACTCTTCTCTTAGTCCTTTTTCTCTCACAAAAATTACAACCATTTTAACAATAATCTTCAGCTGCACATTGTTAGAGATTGGAGTTGAGGCCACTGGCTGGCCAATGAACTCACAATTGTAGATATTGTAGTATGCTATATGAGGGGCAAGTCTTTCATTAATACCACTAGGGTCTCTGGCTCGGTGAGTGGAGTTTGATAGTAATCCTTGCTACAACTGTGATTTGAATATATGAAAGCTTCAAGGAGAGATGAAAAAAATTGAATAATGGTCTGTTTTCTTCTGTTTATTCTCTGTATTTCTTGCCATGCTTGGGCCTCTCGGGTTTTACTTGTCCTTTCTATTTTCAGAGCAATATCATTAATCCCTCTACAAGATCCAAAAAAGGGAACTCATTCAGGGAGTCAAATGTGGTGGATGCTGGCCTGGGAAGTTCTCCCCATGCATGGCACCATCTCCCATGAGCACCCACAGGAGGTCACCCACCTGACCTCTTTCTACAGAGACCCCAAAGAGACTGGAAAGGAAGAGAGGCCATCCTGAAAAAGTTGTAGCCCAGAAGGAACTTCAGGGTGAATGGATTACTCCAGTTCCCAAGTTCACTGCTCTTCAACCTGAGGTCACAGACCAGTCTTAAGGCAGGCAGGTGCCCTCTGTGCTTATTCAGCAGTTTTGTACTGAAGATTTGGGTGCTCAGCCTGCTACTGAAGATGGTTTGCAGCCCCATCTTCAGCCATTGAAGCTCGAGCCATTGAATGGATAGGCACAACCACTGTGATCTTCAGCTGTTCTTCCACAAACTGTTAAACAAAATAGAAGTCAGGTTGATGAAAAGTAAACAGTTTCTAAAAGTTGTGTCCATTAATAAAAATAATGTTTAGACTAAACAAGAAAAATTCTGGGGCATGGTTAAAATTTAATTTGTAGAGTTTTTTCTGATCAAGATGGCAGAGTAGGTAAATGCTGCGCTTACTTCCTCTCATAACTATATCAAAATTACAACTAAACTACAGAAAAATCATCATTGAGAATCACCTGATATCTAGCTGAACTGAAGCTCTACAACTAAGGACAAACAAAAGAAGCCATCTTGAGACTGGTAGGAGGGACAGAGACATAAGACGGGCTGGTCCCATACCCACATGTTACCATTAAAAATCAGGAGAGACATCTTGGCTGTGGAAGTCATTTTCCATCCCCAGCACCACACGAGGCTCCCCAGCCCAAGGTTTTAGTGACAGGGAGAGTAGGCCCCATAACTTTGGGTTGTGAAAACCAGCGGAGATAGTTGCTGAGTGAAAGAAGGGTGGCTGCAGTCCCAGAAGACCCTCTCAAAGGGCCCATGCACAGACTTACTTGTGGACAGACTCACTAGCTCTGAGTTCCAGTGCTGGGGCAGCACCTGGAGAATATAGGGAGAAACTAAGTTGTCTGGTTTTAGGGTAAAGGTTGGAGTGCAGCTTTTTTCTGGATAGAGGAGCTGGTGGAAGCTGTTGAGTCCTCCTCCCAGTGTGCAACCACAGGTGACCACCATATTTGAGTCTCAATCAACCTGGCTAATACCCTCTATTTGCCCTGCTCTGGTGATTCCCTGAGACCCCTTTCTACCCAACTTTTGGGCATACCAAAGCGACTCCCAGTGGCTTTTTTATACAAACTGCCTGCCTTGGCTCATGGTGCAAACTTTCCTAAAATCTCTCAAATTTTCATAAACCATCAGACAAGCAGTATCTGTCTGTGCCATGTTCCAAACCTCAAGCTGAGCAGCCCTAAGGCTGGCACTAGTGATAGCCAGCCTCAGCTCATGACTTGACTTCTCAAAGCTCCCTCAAGCCCAAGACAGGATGCAGCCATCTGCGGATTGTTTTGTGGCTCATGCCAGGTCGCCCTGGGTAAGGCCTGAATCGGCCTGTGGTGGGTCCCTTCCCAGGAGGCCCTGGGTGGGCACTGAAACAGAGAATCACCCAGTTGCCACTATAAATGACATAACCAAAGGGCATATTGAGCAGAGCCCTGCTAAAGTGGATCCTCCTTGTAGGGTCAGCCCCTGCATCATAGCTCCTCCACTATAGTCATAGCCATCCTCACAACCAGTGTGGCCAAGGGTCAATCCTTCTCATTGATGTGCAAACAGCAACCAAGCCTCAACTACAACAGGACACACACAACCCACACAAGGGACACACCTGGATCACCCAGCTTTCGTGACCAGGGAGTCTATGCCACTGAGCCCCATAGAACCTATTACATAAGGCCACTCTACTAAGTCCAGGAGGTATAGCAGTCCTATCTAATAATAGAAACAAACACTGAGAGGCAGCCAAAATGGGAGACAAAGAAACATGTCCTAAATAAAAAATAGAACAAAGCTCCAGAAAAAGAACTAAACAAAATGAAGACAAGCAATCTACCAGATACAGAGTTTAAAACATTGGTCATAAGGATACTTAATGATCTCAAGGAGAATTTCAACAAAGAGATAGCAAACATAAAAATGGAGCTAGAAAGTATTAAAAAAAAAGAACCAGTCAGAAATAAAGAATACAATAAATTAAATGAAAAATACATTAGAGGGAATCCACAGTACATTATATGAAGCAGAGAACTGAATCCATAATTTAGAAGATAATGTAGCAGAAATAACCAATCAAAACCACAAAAAGAAAAAAGAATCCAGACAAATGAGGACAGTTTAAGTGGCCTCTGGGACAACATCAAGTGTATAAACATCCACATCATAGGTGTACCAAAAGGGGAAGAGAGAGAGCAAGAAATTAAAAACCTATTTGAAGAAATAATGACTGAAAACTTCTCTAACCTGGTAAAGGAAATAGAAATAGACATACAAACCCAGAAAGTGAAGAGAATCCCAAACAAAATAAATCCAAACAGGCCCACATCAACACACATTATAATTGAAATGCCAAAGGTTAAAGACAAAGAGAACATCTTAAAAGTAGGTAGAGAAAAGCAGTTAGTTACCTATAAGGAGCTCCCATAAAATTATCAATTGATTTCTCAGCAGAAACATTGCAGGCCAGAAGAGATCAGAAGAAAATATTCAAAGTGGTGAAAACCAAGGACCTACAACCAAGATTACTTCACCCAGCAAAGCTATCATACAGAATCAAAGGACAGATATGGAACTTCTTAGACAAGAAAAAGCTAAAGGAGTTCATCACAACCAAATCAGTATTACAAGAAATGTTAGAGAGACTTCTTTAAGACAAAGAAAAAGAAAATTAAAAAGATCAAAAATATGAAAAGTGAAATGATAATAACTACAAATTTATCAAAAATTACTTTAATTGTAAAAGCATTAAATGCTCCAGTCAAAAGACATAGGATGTCTGAATGAAAAAGAAAACTATAGTTTTCTTTTTCATTCAGACACCCTATGTCTTTATAATATTAATATATATATATACATATATATAAAATATATCAGATCAAAAGACTAATATATATAAAATATATCAGATCAAAAGACTGATATATATATATATATATATATATATATATATATATATATATATATATATCAGATCAAAAGACACATACAGACTGTAACTCAAGGTATGGAAAAAGATATTTCATGAAAAAGGAAAGGGGGAAAAAAACTGGGATAACAATACTTGTACCAGAAAAAATAGACTTTAAAACAAAGGTAATCACAAGTGACAAAGAAGGACCCAGTGATTGCACTTCTAGGTATTTATCCAAAGAAGCCCAAAACACTGCTTTAAGGGAATGTATGCATGTGTTTCTTGCAGCATTGTTTACAATACCCAAGATCTGAAGTCAGCCTGGGTATTCCTGACTGTCTGAATGTATAAAGAGGAGATGGACATACAAAAGCTGTCCAGAAAAAGTACAGCCATAAATGCCTTTATTTTTCATATTACAGGACTGAATACTTTCTGGACAGCCCTGGTATATACAATGGAATATTACCCAGCCATTAAAAAAGAATGAAATCTTGCCATCAAAAAGAACAAAAATGGACTTAGAGGGTATTGTGTTTAGTGTAGTAAGTCAGGCAGAGAAAGACAAATGTCACATGATTTCACTTATAATTGGAATCTAAAGAACAAAATAAAGAAACAAGTAACACAGAAACAAACTCATAGATAAAGAGAACGTTTTGATGGTTGCCAGATGGGAAGGGGATTGAAGGTACATGAAAAGAGGGGAGAGATTAAGAAGTGAAAATTGGTTGTTACATAGTAGTCATGGGGATGTATGGTACAGCATAAGGAATCTAGCCAATAATATTATAATAACTATGTATAGTATCAGATGGGTGCTAGTTTTATGGGGGTGATAGATGGGGGGATGGTTAGGGGCAGGGAGAAAAAAGTGAAGGAATCAATAAATACAAATTGGTAGTTACAAAATAGCCACGAGGATGTAAAGTAAAGCACAGGGAATTTAGTCAATAATATGGTAATAACTATGTATAGTGCCAGGTGTGTACTAGACTAGTCAGGGAATCACTTCTTAAATTATGTAAATGTCTAACTACAGTGCTGTGCACCTGAAATTACTATAAAATAATATCAGATGTCAACTGTAATTAAAATATTAAAAAGAAGGAGAAAAGTTTAAGGGGAATAAGAGGTTTAGATTCCCAAGTATAAAACAAGTCTTAAGGATATAAAATACAAGCATAGGAAATATAGTCAATAATATTGTACAGTGTCAAATGGTTGTTAGATTTTCATAGTGATCACTTCTTTAGACATATAAATGTTGAATTACTATGGTGTGCATCTGAAACTAATATAATATTATGCATTAGCTATATTTTAATTAAAAATTTTTTTTAATAAAATAAAATAGCCAACTACAATCTACACATGAAACTCAAAAAAAAGAAAGCAAGTGTATTTTGAGAATGCCTCTCTAGCCATTAAAATATTGACTTGGATTAATTTACTAGTTAATCAGTGTCCTGAAGGGATGACGTTCAGGAGTTAAAAGCAAAGGCTTAAATCAATCTGGCCTTGTAGCAACAGTAAGGATCAGAATAAAAAGGAAAAAACAGGGAAAGCTGGGATGGCTCAGCAGGTTAAGTGCTCGCTTTGAAGCCCCGAGGATCGAATCCCGGTCCCGGTCCTGGCCCATGTGGACCCACATGCTGAACAAGGGTGTGCCCCCAGTTCAGTTCTTGCCGGGGCCTATGTGGGAGGCTCCCGGCCCAGTTCCTGCCCTTCGCAGCCCTGTGCCCACCTGTGGAGTGAAACTATAGGGAAAACTAATGTCAACTATGGAGA
>PVKE010002866.1:0-77719 GCA_004027555.1 Craseonycteris thonglongyai
TCTTTACAGTTTTCTGAAATACAAATTTAGTTCATTAGGTAATAGTAATTTTATTTTCAGGAAATCAGTAATTAAAAGCAAATATGGCATAAAATTGTTCATACAGAGTTGTCCTAATTTCGCCAGCTCTCCCTGCTCGGTGGTCATGGATTAGAACGCAGTGGGGAGAGCCCTGGCCTAGGAGTCAGAGGGAGCCTTCCAGCTCTTGCTTATACGGGTTCCTCCCTCTGGGCTGACCCACTCCCTCCACGTGATGCCCGGCTCAGATGTCGCTTCTCCTGCCCCTTCCTCTGCTGTGCGTATGTCAGCTCAGTGCCCACTCTGCACGGCCTGCCCTGTATCTGTTTCCACACCTGCCTCTTCCCTCTCCTGGCCTCAGGTGAAGGCGCTGCCTTCCCCTCTCCCTGGTTTTGGGTGTAATACCGAAACGAACCACACCAGGGCGCCAGATACGCACTGGTGATGTCCTGTTGCCTGATCAGATCACGGCCCCTTCAAAACTGTCCCCCCAAACCAGAAATGACACCAGTCACTGCTGCCCTGGGATGCTCCCACTCACCAGCGAGAAGGAACTGGCTCCAAAGCTCTATCTGAGAAAAATCCCCACCCCTACCCCAGTCTTCGTGAAGCTGTACTGGACAAGGTGACCCTCTGAGCTGGCTACCTTCCCTCAGGCATATGGAGACAAACCTGCTGTGTGGACTTGAACCAGCCCCTGTCCCTCTCTGAGCCTCAGTTTCCAGCGCTGCTGGGTCTCTGTGCAGAGATGCAGTGGGGTGGGCATCTGTGGCCACTCCCCACTTTCAGTCAACTCTGGTTGAGGAGGATGTTTCCTGTGCTCAACTTCCCACTCCATGTCACTAGCTTGTCCCAACCCTCGTCTCATGCTCAGTGTTTGTTGAATTGAACTGAGACAGAAACAAAGAACTCCCAGAACATAAAGAACTCCCCAGAACATAAAACAGCAGTTTAGAGGCGACCACATTTTCTCCTTCCCTGTCAGGAAATCCCTCGTCACGAAGCGTGGGCATTGCCCTCAGCACTGGCCCTGGCTGAGCCCAGGAACAGGCCAGGGCTTTGCCCTTCCTTGAAGGCCGGTATCCCACCTGTACTGAAACATGAGAGAGGAAGGAGGAGAGGAATATGGGTCATTGGAATGTGAGAGAGGAAGGAGACCAAAGCGTGAGTCCTGGGGGTGGTGTGGGGAGAAAGGGGCCCATGAGTGACAGAGGGCCACACCCTTGGGAGGGAGCCACAGGAGAGGCAGACACTGCAGGGCAGAGTCAGGGGGTGGGGGCACTCCAGAGCAGGCTGGCTGCCTTGCTGGGGACCCAGTCCATCCTCAGGTCCTAACCTGTGTGAGAGAGGGGCTTGGGCTGCAGCCGACACCCCCAACCTGCCAGCCTCAGGTTCCATGAAGACATCACCAGGATGGCGGTGTGAGGGTAAAAGAGGGGAGATCGTGTGCTATGCACGGCCTCCCTCCCTCTCCTTAAGGATTCACCCTCCAGAACACAGGCCAGCATCTCCCAAAGTCTTCAGGGAGACCAAGAATTAGTGCCTGGCTCAAGGCTCAACTCTTCCTGACAGCTGCAAGCAGATGAAATTCCTTCATTCTGGGCTCCCACAGCACCTTGGGTTGCCCCACTCATATGGCCAATAGTTGCTTGTTTGTTCCCCCACCCCCACCCCCCACTGGAAAGTTCCTGAGGGTAGAGGCTGGACCCCTTTTTCTCCCTATCCATCATGCCCTAGGACCAGTGGGCACTCAGCAAATGTTTGCTGAACAGATTAATTCGTTTTCATGTAAAGAGCTCATTAGGGCTCTATCTTTCTCCTAATTAGGAAGCAGGAAGTTTCCTTTTTTCCTCTAACAATCCATCTTTGGGGGATGATAGCAGAACCTCAGCCTCTGCAAGCAGAAGGCGATCAAACTAGATTCCTGAGGCACGTGGTTGCATTTTAAAGAAATAAAATATTCATGCTCAACAAAGTATATTTAAACAAGACACTTGCATATTAAAAGTTTCAAATTAAATATGTCATTATTCAATTTATCACTCAGAATTAGAGCTTTACAAGACACTTTAATTTTTTTTTTTAAGATTCATTTTATTGTTTGACAGAAGGTGAGAGAGAAGGGGGAGGGCCCAGAGCAGTCTCCATAGTTGTACATCATTAGTTGTGACAGTTTCATTCCACACAGGTGGATGCGGGGCTGCGCAGGGTGGGAACTGAACTGGGGGCCTCCCGCATGGGAGGTGAGAACCTTCACTGCCATCCAGGTGTTTACCAGTTGTGTCACGTTCAGCACATGGGTTTGCACGGGCCAGGGCTGGGATTCGATCCCTGGACCTTGTGGTTGCAAGGCAAGCGCTCAACCTGCTGAGCGAGCCTGGCATCCCCTATGGGATGCTTTTTCAGCAGTAGGTGGCTGGCACAGGCTCCTGGCAGTGACATGAGAGCCCTGAGAAGGGACAGAGAGGCGGAGGGCTACCGCCTGTGCCAGAGGGTGCCTAAGTGGGTGTCTGTGGGGTTTGGGCAGATGCTCCTACGTTTAAGGCTCTGAGCCATGTGTCCCATTTGGTCTCTGCTGGTAACCAATCCTGGAAGGGTGAAGAGACAGACGTGGCTGTCTACCAGATACAGCCAGGGACCTCCATGGGCCAATTGCAAATGCCAGCCTGCCTGTCTGCCTGGTTTCTGCATGTGCAGTCCCTAGGGCATGAGAGCACATGATAAGCCTTGTCGTCTGTCCCTGCTAGTCCCTTGCTCAAGTGACATCAGCCACACCTGAGAATCTTGGGGCACCTACGGGAGCGTGGTGTTCAGAATCTTAAACTGAGAACCCCTGGGTCCTGTAACTGCAGGAGAAGCAGTCTGCCCACGGCTCCACCTGTTCGTGGAAGGCCATCCACTCACTCTGGCCACCGAGGCCTCTAGCCCAGAGATGCCCTGGGAGGAGTCACACTGCTCAGCGCCGAGGGGCTCAGCCTTGCAGAAGAGCCTTCTCACCACTGTCCCGTGAAGGGCTGCTCTGTGAGCCTCTCTCCAGGAGAGGAGGTTAGCATGTGATTATTCTGATGGGCACTCGCACACTGACAGGCAGGTGGGCCCTCTCCCCACAAAGCCTCCTTTCTTTCCGTGGATGCCATCTTGTTTGGGGGCGGGGGTGAGCTGCTCGAAAGGCCCTTGGCTCCTCAGTGCTCAAGGACAGAGCTGTTGAAGTGGCTGGTCATTATGGTCAATAATGAAGCCAGCAAAGAAGGAAAAGAAAGGAGAAAAAAGTCCTGTGGCTCTGAGCAGTGAGGCCCGTTAGTGGCTGAGGGCGAGATATTGTGTGGCTGGGAGGTTTTCTTTTCCTCAAAGAAATCCACCTCCATCCCCCTTCCCCCTATTAATTGGTAGCAGATGAAAAAAAAAAAAAGCCAAACAAAAACCAAACCAACGCCAGTAAACCTGAATATGAGTGTTTTTGAAAGGGAAAAGCCGTTTCAATTGTTAGATGTCCAAGAAAACATGAATGCACGCCGACAGGAAACGGCCACAATTAGAGGAAGAAGAGGGAGAGGTTCATAAAATTAAGGGAAAAAATTCCTTTTAGCAGCTCTCATCCTGTAAGCTGGCTGCTCTGCGGGCTTCAGTCCTTGAGGGAAGCTGGAGCTTGGGGCCTCCCTGAGGTGGAGGCCGTGAGGGAAGAACCGCCCCGGAATCCCTTCCAAGAGCAAAGGCGAGGCCAGCAGGCAAAGCAGCCTCACGTTTCCTCAGACCACCGGCAGAGCCTCTCCTGAGAGACCTGCTCCGAGGATGGTCTCCTGAGAAGGGGCAAGGGGCTCCTCTACCGCCTGACCCTGCAGCCTCTGGAAGTGCTTTGTAGAAATCTGAGCTTCCTGGTGGAATTGGAGCGAATGCAAAGCTTCACCCAGCCCTGGCCACAGGGCTGCCTTCACCGTCCCCAGCCTCTAACTGGATCCTTGGGATCCAGTCTCCTTTGGCACTTCTGTTTGGTCAAGTGCCAACACCTCATTCATTTTCTCATTCACCAAAAAAAAAAAAAAAAAAAAAAAAAAGGAACACATGAATCACTCCAGGTACTCTCTTGCCTCAAAGGATGTTCCAGAAAAGACAAAACAGGTGAAAGGTCAAATTGAGTCTGGAGACTAGACCCAGGCCACAACCAACATGGTCGTCACAAGGTGGATTGGTCTGTGGGATCCACAGGTGGGAGGGGCTGGGGGCCACCTGGACTGATGGACAAGGACCTGGGAGAATGACCCAAGAGGTGGACAGGGCAGAAAGGCTAGTTACCAAGGACACAGCTTTGGCCACATACCATTGAAACCCACAGCAGCCATTGAAAGGCTTTCAGTCTTGCTCAGCCTTTGGCTTGACAGGCAAGTCCTTGTCCCACGCTGGGCCTGGCTCCACATCTGAACAGTGAACCTGAAGCACCTCTGAAGCCCTGGTACTGCTGAATGTCTAGACCTGCTGGCGATGTTCAAACGCGGGCCTGTGTGCTGGGGACAGCAGTCTCCAAACTTGCATTCCATTCAGACCACGGGGCAGGCAGGGTGGTGACGTGTGCTTGGTGAAGGCGCTGAAACGCGAATTGTAGCTGAATCCCGTGCATCTCCTTCAGTAGATGGAAGCCACGCCTTTCATGCCGCGGGTGGGATCCTTCTATTTCTAATCATAGTGTGGTCGTGGTGGGTAGGAAAGGGGAACTGAAAAACAGTGACCTCACAGCCTTGGGAGGGTCTGCCCTAAATATGTGGGAGGCAGAGGTAGTATGAGAGTGTGTGTGTGTGTGTGGGGGGGTATGTCTGTGGATGCAGTATGGATGACCAATAGGGCTCCATGTTTCCTGATAGGTTAGGATTTGCTCCCCATCCTCAGGAGCAGGTGACAGGCAGGCCATGTGGAACCAGACCACTGGCTATAGAGCCTGCCAATCTGGATTTAAGAGCCTCCTCTGAGCTGTGACCTTCGGTAAGGTACTTTGCCTCTGAGCCCTTCGGGCACACGTTGAATGTCTCACAGGGTAGCCCTGACCAGGTAGGTAACTGGGAGAGCCCTTTGTAGGCTTCTGGGTACTGTGTACCTAAGGGGTTAGTACAGGTTTGCCATTACTGGGCTGCTGTAGGCAGAAGGGAGAGCAGGGTGGTCGGTCAACATTTGAGGCTACCATTGCTGAAGGCTGAGGCAAGGTCTTGCTGACCCTTCCTGCAGATTGACTCTCAGGGCAAAGAAAACCCCATGGTCCCCCTGGCCTGCCTCAGCCCTGAGCTGGGGGCTCTGCCCCCCACCCCATGGATTGTCATACCACACACGCCCAGAGGACACACCAGCAGGTAGGCACTGCCCCCGTCAGAGACCCTCTGTGGTACATATAAAAAAAGGGATAAAAATATATATTAAATGACTATTTTATTTACACACCCTATTCATAAATAATTGAATCCTTTTTTGACTGCATCATGATTCTTTGAAGACCTAATGATTACACTGAGTGACTAAAAGTGGGTTAGCATGTGTGACAATGTTCTCTCACGTATGTGCTCACACACACACACACACACACACACACACGCACACCAGAGGGGAGGCAGTACTCCAGGGGCCTTCTGGGCTCTCCAAGCACTGGCATTTGGCTCCCAGCACCAGGGGGCCCTGGTGGGAAAATTGTGCCCCACACACAGGTGTGAATTCGTGACAGATGGAGAACAAAGAGCTGCAACCCAGAGAGTTCCCAGCCCGCCCCTCTGAGCTGCTCTCCTTTGTTCATCCTGGAAGGCATCTCTTTGGATTTGCAAATATTTTAATTCACAGAAACTCAAGGAGGGGGTGGGGGTGGGGGCTGGGCTGGCATGTTGGCCGTCCCTCTGTCTTTATCCAGGCCTCCTCCAGCCCCCGTGGGGGCAACAGCATTCTAGAGACATGCAGTGGTGTGCTAGTACCATACACACGATATGAAGTGGACACGGCTGGCAGCAGTGGCCGGGCTGGTCGGTGGGGGCTCCGGCTCCTCCAAGTCCGGGCCCTGTCACTGAGCAGGGCAGGGCTGGTCCGCTCACAGGGTCCGCACAGCCACCGGGTAGAGGAGGGACAAGTGCTCGGCCCCTTTGATGGGCAGCTTTCTGGTCGTGTAGTAATGGATGACTTCTGGGACACTGTCGAACGGGGGGCTGTTCTGACCCAGAATGTATTTCTCTTTGGTTTTGGCCAGTTTCATGTGCATAAAGCCCTGGTTGCTCCTGTGAACAAAACACAGAGGTTATTAGGATCTGCAGAAGGACAAAGGCTGCGGCAGCGTGCTGCTCAGGATGAGGGCACAGGTGTGGGAGGGACGAGGAGCAGAGCAGTTTTCTGAGGGCCACTTGACTTTTCTCTGAACAGGGCCAGGTCATGTATCCACACTCATTATGCCAGAGAACCACCCCTCCGGCCAAATTCCGCTGAGGTGCAAGGATTCCTTGCTGCATAGGACAGGAGCAGCCGGGAGTCACAGCTCTCCAAGGCAGGACCAAGGCCCAGGACCAGACAGAGTCCCCAGTCCCAGCCTCAGACCAGGACCCAGCAGCAAGCACTGCTGCTGGAGAATTTTCCGACCTGACAGGTGGGCTGGGCAGGAGTCATCACTCCCAGTTAACAGATGAGGGGACAGGGTGGCAGGGATCACAGGTGAGCTGTTATCTAAAAACTGATGCTCCTCCTTCAATAGTGTGGAACTGTCGGAACTGTCACTGGACAGGGGCTGCCCAGCTGGGGACTACATTTCCCAGCCTCCCTTGTGGCCACTGTAACCATGTGACTAGTTTTAGCCAGTGGAATATAGGGAGAGTGTGTGCTCTTCCCCAGCATTGCCTCTAACCAGGCATTCTCCTCTCTTCCTCCCTCTGCTCAGCAATCCTGTCTCCTTCTCCAAGGCCCAGCCTGAGTCTTCCAGGCTCTCACAGGCAGAGCTTCTTCCTTGGACTGCACCGAGGATCAGCACAGGATGAAGGATCGGGCCTCCATCAGCACTTGCCTTTTTATATTCTAATTACTTACCTATCTTCCCAGTTCCCCTGAGAGCTCTACAGATAGGGGCTGCTTCTGTGACTGCCATGCCCACTGTCTGCTCCAAGGGCAGTGGGTGGGTTCTTTGGCGATACCAGCCCTGTGCCCCAGGACCCTTGCACAGCCTGCCAGCTGCACCAGCACACTGGGTGGGGTGCAGCTCACAGCAAGGCCATGCTGCTTGTGCTTGGCTCTAGCAGACCTCTCGCCTCCCACCCCCACCCCCACCCAGCGCTCTGCTCATTTCGGATCACTCACCCCTCCATCAACCTGCCTTTGCCCAGGCTGTCCTTTTCCTGCCCGTTCAGCTCCAAGCCTGGACCTTTGTGATTTTGCTGCCCCACCTGTGGTTTCCAAAGCACAGCCCGATTTACTGAGTGCGCCACTTACCGAGAAAGCTGGGGCTCCGACCTCCTGCCGCCTTCTCGGCACTGATAACTTACCAGAGGGGCCTGGCTGCCTGCAAGGCTGAGAGCTGTGTGGACACAGGTTTGCAGCCTTCCTACGCCCCCTCTTTCCCAGCTTCAGCTGCTCCTACATGGGCACTGGAGGGCTCACACCTGTCCCAGTCAGGACTGGGCTCCCCTGGCTTCTCAGCTGCCAGTTCTATTAATGAAATGCATTAATTTGGACTCCGGGACCATTTCGAATGGGCAAATGCTTAATGAAGTGCAGGCTCTGAGCAATACATCTGTTCATAATAATGCATTTAGAGATGTCACCCTCAGCTTAAAGGAAATCGTTTGGAGAGCAATTATGTTTTAAGAGAGAATAATTCCGGTAAAGAATGAAAATTTAAATCAAGATTTTTTAAGGCTGACAATGTTCTAATTACAGAGCCCGTGGCCAGTTCTGCTCCTCAGTGAAGGGTAATTTCATTGGAGAATTGCCTCAACACATCTGAGAGGCAGGAGGCGCACTTGGTTTAAGCTGTTTTGCGAGGAAACAGTGTGCGCATCAAGTGAAAAATGTACAAGCCCATTTGAGAGAAGACTCAGCCACCCACCACCCTGGAGAGATCGTAGATCTTGACTCATCAGGAAAGGACTGTACTTGGTTGAAGGAAGCACTGAAATTGTGCAACTAAGAAAACTGGAACTAGTTAAAAAAGCTTTGCCCTCTCAGCGGCCATGTGCTCAGCTCTGCCTGGAGGAGGGGTGGGCGTTGGGGGGTGTGTGGGGTGGGGGCACTGGAGTTGCAGGTGAGTGCAGGCTTAGGCAGGGAGGGAGGGGTGTGGCCTCAGGAAGGTCGGGCCCTCTTCCTGAGTCCAGTGGAGTCAAGTACTAGGATGCCAGACCATCGGGCTTTATGATTCTCGCACACGACTGGGGGTGCAAAGCGTAGGATGTGAGACAGGATCACAGCAGTCAGATGTGAGCGGAGTCTGAGTGCCACAGCTTTGCTGGCCCCGAGGGTATGAAGTTGCAGGGGAAGCTGATTTAATTTTTAAGGAGGTTAAAGAAGGTAACTCACATGGGTTAACACAGGACATTTTCACACTGGTTCTTCCTAAAACATCCAGCAAGGGCAGTGGGCCGGGGTGGCAACAACTGACAGAGTCAGTGGTGGAAGTGAAAGCTCCTATTCCCAGGCCACAGGTGTCACCAGGTGTCAAAAACTCTATACTGGTGCCCCCACCTCAACAGATAAGGACGGGCCAGTACCTCCCGGCCTACTGGTTGTTCCTCTGACACTCGTACTCCAGTACCTGCTAGATTATAACTGTGAGCCAGGCTGTGCCAAGGGGGCAGGCCAGTCATGAAGTTCAGAGACCACAGTGGAGAACTGAGGCCCTGAGACCCGCCAGTCCACGGCCTGATCGTCCCCCTCAGAGGCAGAAAGGTCTGAGCTGGCCCTCACAGTGGAAGCCCCCGACAGAACTGACCCTTCCGCCTGGGCTCAAGCACAGCACCTTGTGGTTCTCTGGGCCGTGGGAAGTGAGCGGGCTGTGTGCTGCTCCCACGGGTCCATGGGGGGCTAACTGGATGGCCTCTGAGGGAGCTTCTGGGCCTAATGTCCTGAGCTTCATGTGTGTGAGGACATCGTAGGGATGCCTCATGCTCCCTGTCCTGCTCTCACTGGGCATCTGCCCAGACGACCTTCAGGCCGATGTGTCCTGGGCTCTTCCTGTGAGCCAGGCCGTGTGCTGAGTACAAAGGCTCACTGGGGAGGTGGCCGACCCAGGGCCACACAGCCATCAGCAGTGGCTTTCCCAGAGTCCCTGCCCCTGACCTCAGCACCATCCGCTCACGGAGGGGGCCCTACTTAGCACTCAGCACTACCTGTGAGGCCAGGCGGGTGGGGAGCCACAGGCATCAAACCCTGAGCCTTGGTCCCCATGGCGGATCAGACAGCGTGGATCCATGAAAGGCCATTCCAGGGAGTGGCAACGGTGTGCTGGGCAGCTGTGTCCGGGACCCGGTGGGCTGGGCTCTGGGTCACACCACCTCCCCATTATCACTTCTGGAAAGGCCTCAGTCCCCAGGGAGTTCACCCAGGCTGCCACCACCTATCAAGCTCCTGCCTCAGCCCTGTCTCCTTTGATAGGACATCTTGCGAGACAGTGAAGTCACAATTAGGGGTGTCTTTGGTGGGTGACCTGTCTGATGAGTTTTGTAAGGCTCATGGAGGCTGGGGGTGCCGGGGCTGTCACAGCCTTCAGATCGCTCATTATCATCACAAAAAGGACCTCCTCATCACCAGGATTATCAACCGTGCCTGATGCATCAGGCCTAATAACAGGCCCCGCCTTGTCTCATAATCACGCGCTTTAATAAAACATCACTCAGCCCGCAGCTGCCGGCCCGAGCAGGGTACAAGGCCTCACCTCTCGCTTTTAGACCTAATTGCTTGATGCATATTTCATGAAGAATCCTGGGTAATAGTTATGTTAAATTGCTTCTTTTCATGATGAAATTACTTAAAAATACTTGCATGTAATATTTATCTGGGAGGCAAAGAAACTGCCCTGTGGGACGAGCACGCAGGATGCAATGACAGGAATCCTTACACAGAGGTGAGTCTCGGGTTCACCTTTATTGAAAGGTGGTTGGGGGGCTGCGCTCTTGACCAAGATGGCCCAGAACACTGTCCCTCAGCTCATAACCGTCCCTGGCTCCCCACTGCCACTGCTGGATAAATGACAGCCACACTCCTCGCTTGCCCACTGTGCACCAGGCACTGAGGTGACACAGGATCTCATTTAAGCCCACAGCCGTGTTGCTAAGTTGGTATAACTACCACGGTTCACAGATGGAAAACTCAGGCTGAGGAAGGCTGTGTGCCTTGTCTCACAGGATACGGTGGGGCCAGGATGTCACATGGGTGTAGCGTTCAGGGCCCTGAAGCTACAGTTGTGGCCTCATCATCCCTGCTCAGCCAGCCACCAGATGACTGCAGAGGTTCAGGTGGGCCTCTGGACTCTTTCTGCCGAGAGGTGGCTTCCCTGAAGCTCTGTGAGCTCCCTGTCTGTTTACTGTGGCGTCTCTTAGTAGACTAAGCTGTACCTCCCTGCCCCTGCCCCAGCACATGCATGCCTGGCACATAGTCAGGCACTCTGTCCATCTGTCTAAGCACCTCTCCACAAGCTATCTAGTGAGGGTCTGCCCTGGGCCAGGGAAGCGAGGCCGCACACATCCTACCCTCTGGACTGTAAGTTCCTGAGGGCAGCCTAGTGGCCGCTCCACCCTGCCCCCCTGTATGGCCCAGTCAGGATAAAAGCTGCTTCCCCTGAGGCCAAAGTGGCTGTTTTATTTTTGTTTGTTTTTTTGTCAGCACTGGTCCCAGGACAAACCTGTGAGGACCTGCAGAGCAAGCTCAGTGAGGGGCAAAGTCATGGGAAGTGCCCATGGTCACGCCTGCAGGGGTCTAGCCTTGAGGGAGGCACAGTGGAAAATGGGTCAAACTCTTCTCTTTCCTTGGAATTCTAAGAGAAACTATTCCTGGGGCCAGTGCCGCCTGCCCAGCCCTAAATAGATGGGACACGAACATAGGACAAGTTCCCTCCAAAAGCCAGTCTCCCTGCTGGCCCTGGCCCAGGCCCTGCCTGCTCTGGAGCCCAGCAGAGCTCTGTGTCTTTTGGTCTAAGTGACCCTCCTTTTGTGGAGTCATCTAAGCACACACTTGAATCTTATATTGTACAGAGATTCCTGGGGCGGGTCGGTGAGGACAGGAGACTGTGCATTGGAAATGCACTCAACAACTGGTTGCAGAATGATTCTCTGGGCAGGGAGGTGTCACAGGTCCTCTGTGACAATGGCAACCAGTGCTCGGCATGGGGAAGGCATGAGACCAGCCCAATGGGCCCTTCTGTCTCCATAGGCATCCACTCCCATCAGGGTGAAGATGGATACGGACACGCATGCTGAACGTGTGGGGAGGGAAGGTGCGATTCCAGGCCTGGCTCTACTGCTGATCCGCTGTGACCTTGGGTGAGGAAGCATGCAGAGGGACTCAGCCTGGACTTATGACCAAGATGGTGGCGGTTCCCGCCATAACCCTACCCATGGTTGCTGATGCTGCCTCGGCAAGCACACAGCTCTGGGATTCAGAACGTCTGCTGCCCTCCCAGCTTCTTTCTCTTTGACGTCCAGGAAGGTGGGATATTTTGCTGGGTCTTTGTCTATAGAGAAACTCTCCTGGCCACACCTGTGAGCAAGGTGCAGCCACTGTGGAAACACGCTGTGCATGCAGAGAAGAAGCCGGATCTGAGGAGAGCCCTAAGAAACACCCAGATCTCAAGTGACGGGGACAGGTGGTCCTGGTCGACATCTCCCGAGGGCCTGCTGTGTGCAGACTAGCATCTGCTCATGCTGTGACATTCCAGGAAAGGGCCTGCAAGCCTGAAACCCAAAGGTGTACCAATGGTGACAGCCACTGCCGCCCTTGGTCCATAACGGGACCAACCGGTGGCTTTACAAAGCAGGGAGGGCTGGCATCACCTACAAGGGCCAGAGGGAGAAGCAACTTGCCCCGATCACAGTGAGAGGACATCAGGGCCAAGGGACAAGCAGGGAGCCATTCCAGCTGTGTGATGGAGTTCTCTATGCAATGTGAGGAATAGGTGTGTGGAGGCCCTTCCCGCTGCAGGTTCTAGGAGACAAGGGAGCTGGGGAAAGGGGCTTATGAGGCCGCGCGGCAAATACCTGCATGCCACCCCCTGTCTTCCCCAACAGCCTTGTTATAGCGACAAGACAAAGACACCTAAAGCAGTTTATTGCAAACAAACGTCTAAATGTAAACGCTGCTGAGCCAAACGATTGATTTACAACCAAATAGTTAGACTTTCAATAAATGCATCGGCAGCCATGAGCCTTCCCCAGACACCGGGCATTTCTCAAGCGCTGAGTTGGTGGCTCAGGGTGAGGGCCTTGAGTAAATCATGACGAAAAAGCCGTCTCCAGGCAGAGCTGCAGGTGCCTCTCCCGGTGAACAGAGGCATAAGGCTGTTCTGTGCAGCACAGAGCAGCAGGCAGGTGAAAATGAACTCATTTGGGCCAATTTTCACAGGAGAAGACGAACAGAGTGTCAGGCAGGGGCATTTGAATGATCACGACTGACAGCGGAGGAAGCAAGCCCCCCA
The DNA here is from genome assembly GCA_004027555.1 of Craseonycteris thonglongyai. Taxonomy (NCBI): domain Eukaryota; kingdom Metazoa; phylum Chordata; class Mammalia; order Chiroptera; family Craseonycteridae; genus Craseonycteris; species Craseonycteris thonglongyai. Next base: position 12,641 of record PVKE010002866.1, read on the forward strand.
CTACTGGAGGGAAGCACTCGGGGGTCAGGCTGGATGACTTCTGCAGCCCCCTCTGGTGCTCCCATCAGCTCTCAGGCTCAGCCACTGCCCATGAGGACTGCAAGGGGAGGGGTGGAGCAGCGGGTGAGGTGTGAAATGTCAGAGCTTTAGGAAGGGGAAAAAAGTCCGGAGTTTCTCTCAGAACACGAAGGCCCGTGTGTTTGGGGCAGGTGGGGTTGGCGGCGGTGGCTGAAGTCAGATACCTGGGTTTAAACTCTGATCCCACTATTGTAGGCAAGTCCCTCTCCCTGGGCCTTCGCATGCTCCTTTGGAAAGGTGGAGGGGTTGCTCCAGAGCGGAAGTTCTCAAGAAGGAACGTCCTGAGAGGGTGGGGCACCCCAGCACCAGGATGGCTGGTCCTTATACAGGGAGAACGGTGGGACGGCCCTGGGTACAGTGGACCCCAGGCTTGGGGTGAAAAGCAACAGGATGGATGGAATGCATTCGGGGGATCTTCCTTCTGGAAGACAAGCCCCTCCCAGGCTGTACTCTCCTGGGGCAAGTTCACCCCTCTCCTGGGGATATTATACTGGGCAATGTCTGGAAACATGGGTGCAGCTGGCATGCAGGTGGAAGCCAGGGACATTGCTAAACAGCCTACGATGCACAGGACAACCCTCACAGCACAGAGTAATCCAGCCCCAATTTCAGTAGCACTGAGGTTTAAGCCACCCCTCTCACTAGTCACCAGCCTCAACTTTTTCATCTGTGAAATGGGAATGACAAGAGTCTGCCCTCACAGTAGTCGTGCGAGGTAAGAGAGACCGTCCATGGGAACGAACACGACCACTCGATAAAGGCTGGGTCCAGCTCCTTATTCAAGGGCATAAGACACAACACAGGAGTTGCCAAACAGCTTGGCTGCAGAGTGCTCCAGGCTGTTTCCAAGGAACCAGACCCCTCGCCCAACCCCTAACCAGCAGATGGGGGGAACATGCAGCACCCGCTGGACAAAGATAACCGTGGGGTGAGTACCAGCTGCCAAGGACGGGGCTTTGAGAGGCAGGATGGCCTTTATAGCAAAGGGGAGCTGGGGTCAATCATGGTGAGTTAGGGAGTGAGACAAGGGTGAGGAGGGCAAGACAACTCAGACACGAGGGCAAAGGAACCACCTCCACCTCCAGACCAGGGTGACCTGCCCTGCCACTTGTGAGCTGTGCCTCTCTGTGCCTCAGTTCCTCCTCTGTGGAATGGCACTTTCACTACCCATCGTCAGGCTTGTCCTGAGGTCTGAGATGAACAGGGCATGAGCAAGCTGCCAGGGGCCGAGGCTGGGGGGTCTGACATGGTTTTGTTTCCACTCACTCTGCAGGGGCCTACATACAAGTCGCTGCCCATCTGGGTTGGCTTGCTGGCTTTGCTGCCCAGGCTGAGCACTGAGCGTGTCTCCCCGTCTGTCTGGTCTGTCGTTCATGGCCATGTAGACCAGAAGCCATGGATGGTCAGGCAGCCTCCTGACTGCAAGACCAGCTTCTCTAGCTGGGCAGCCTGCCTGGCTCGGGGTGGGGTGGGGGGAGGCCTGGGTTCTGGCCCCAGATCTGTCCCTGCCATCCATTTCCCCTAACAACATCATGCAGCACTGCACAACGCTCTCCAAAGCACATTGTTATACACGGGGGTCCACGTAAAAACCGAACAGAAATGATGAGGAAAGAGGTTTCTCTGCTTAAAAAATACTGGTCATAGATGGTCTATGGCATTTACATGCCTACTGTGTATGCTGCTTTGCATTCAACATTTCTGAGGGACATAAGAGACACCCAAGAGAGGCTCTGAAGACCATCTGGTTCCCTGTCCTCATTTTATAGATGACGTTGAAGCCCAGAGAGGGGTGGAGCTTCTATTCCCCAATGAATAAGGGGCCAGGATATGCCCACCGTCACCCTCATGCCAGCAGATGAAGGGAAATCTTGGGCATTCCCAGCAGCCTTTGCATGCTCCCAGTCAGCTGCAATGGGTGTGATAAAGGGGAGCAGCAATCCTTCCACACCCCAATTCCCATCCCATGTGTGCCCTCACTATCCTCCCCACCAACTCCTGTCATGGTGGGGCATCCCTGCTAACTGACCCAGGGCACTCATCAGCACAGCCAGGATGGAGACTCACCCACAGTGCCTCATCCAACTTACAGTTTTACTTAAAAACAAACAAACATAAATAACAGAAATCCCGAGAGGCCTTTTAAACTGCAAGTTAAAACAGGTCCACTTGCTCAGTGACCCTGCCTCTCACCTGAGGAGTATTCTCTCTGGAATTTCAAAGGCACACATCTGATGGGTAAGCGACCCAGAGACCCTGGCTGAAGGCCTTTTGCAAATCATATGATGACAGTGGTTCTTAGAAAGACTCCCAACAGTCCTTGGGGATCTGGCCTCAGTTTCTTATTCTGTAAAATGGGGAGCAGTTTATGACATTCCCTAAGGCCCACTGAAAGCAAGTCAAAAGAGATCTGCACTAGACATTGGGGACCTGGCCCCAGCCCTGGCTCCTAACCTCTTGGGCCTCAGTGTCCTCATCTATACAACGAAGGGACAGGAGATGACCACCACGGTCCTGCAAACCTCTCAACTTTTGAAGCTTGGCACACAGGAGATGCTCACACCACACGATGAGGAAGGTACGACTACTCAGACAGTAAACAAAAGGACTCACCTTCATTACAGACACCCCGGAGGCCCAGGGCTGGAATAAGAGGGCCGGTTTCTCAGAAACAGAGTTTCTTCAAATGTGACTCCGATGCCCCCATCAGAGTCTCTGGGGACTCGTTAAGCCTGAAGCTCCCGGGCCTCTTTGGAACCAGAACCAGGACCTGCTTTTATACTATGTTCTCCAAGAGATTCTGATGCACATTCAAATTTGAGATCCACCATTCCAGTTCTGTCTGATGATGGAAACTCCTTTGTACTGTGAAGACATTTACTGTCCAGCTTTTGTTGCTGAGCTCACTTTCCCACCAAGACAGCCAGGGCTTCGGTGGCTCTGCCCATGGGAAAGGCCGCCCGAGTTGGAACTGAAACACAACTGAGTGAAGCTCGGTGGTGGTAGCCACAGCTCAGAACGTGGTTCCTGCAGGCCACAGCTGCTGCTTCTGCCCTGGGACGGCCCCTTAGAGACCGGGAAACTGAGGGGACAGCAGACCTGAGGCTGCTCCTCTCTCTCCAGCTGTCCCTTCCCATCCTGGTCACCCTTGAGTCCTGGTGAGTCTGTCCCCTTGTCTGGACACGACACCGTCAGTGTGGATACCCTGAATCTTTGCTTACTCCTTCCTGGTGTCCGCTCACCTCCTGAGCCCACCTTTCTTTTCCACCTCCTCCTGAGTCCCATCAGACAGGATCTTGTTGACATGCCAAGTACAGACAACATGTACCTCCTGACCAAACCCAAAAGGGGCACTGGTCCAAGAACATTAAGAAGCAAAAGCCCACTGGCTTTGGCCACACTCAGAAGGTTTGCAAATGCAATTTCGAAAGGTCACTGTCAGGCCCTGGTAATCTGGGCTCTGGAGGGCGAATCCTGTGCGGGGCATTCTTTCTGGCAGCTTCTTGACAATTGCTGTCCACAGGGTGGGAGATCTTCTCAAAATTAAATCTCTGGCTCTTTGCTCTCTAATGAAATTGATTTCTGCCTTGATACACAACAAAGCTTTCATTTTATTATTTGGCTAGAGTTTGACCACATTAATTATAGTTGGTTTTTTCTTTCCTTTTTTCAGCATGGCTGCAAGTAATTGAGTTCCCAAAAGTTACTATCGGAACTGATTGCTTTTTAGAAACGCAACTGCCACAGGAGTCCAACAGCCAATCCCGGTTTCTTCATACTGGTTTGTTTGGTTTTTGGGGGTGAAGATTGAAAATTTCAGGACAGGGAAAAGTAGTTTTCTAGGCTGAAAATCTGAACTCTAAGTGGGATTATGCTAATTTTTGGAGACTGTGAATCAGAAATTTGGGTGGACCCAGATCATGCGTTTGCTGCCTGGATGGCTTCATCAGCACTTGTGCCAGAACGCATACATTGCCCCACATTTTTAATCATTCTCACTGGCATAATTCTATGTGCCTCAGAAGACACACTGCAGAAGCCTGTGCAAATCAATTCCTAACACCAGTACCGGGGACTGCAAAGAGCCCACCCGGTACCATGTAAATGCATTTCTCCCCAGAAGGCTACATTCAGCCCGGATAGGGTATACACCTTTGTTGTCAGGTAGGAATGACGGGCACATGGCCTGCTCTTTGGCAAGTTGGAGGGTGGGATGGGGGCAGGGGGTTGTGGAAGGAAGGACCGGGGGGACTGCAGAGTGTGGGCATAGCCACAGGTAAGCCCCTGATCCTGCTGAGCCCCCTTTCCTTGAAGGTGAAATGCAGATGCTCTGGGCAGCCATGACTGGTCACTTGGACCAAGGTGGAGCTTATGTGGAGGGGACAACTGAAAACTCAAGTTGGAACCATAGGGACAGGGGACAGAGAAAAGACCTCTTCTCTAATCCCAAGCCTAACCCTCCTACCTTGCTGTTACTTCCCCCAAATTATTATCCTCCAAAGCGCTGCACCAATGTCACCTCCTCCAAGAAGGCTTCCAAAATGTGCCCAAACACACTTGCTTCCTCCCCACTTGGTCTCTGCCACTCCTCCCTCTGTCACGGCTCTCTCCTATCTGAATGTCCCCTTGCCCAGACCTTGTTCCCTATGAGCTCAGTCTGATGTGCCTTCACCTCCCTGCCCAGTTGGAGGCCTGGTGCATGATGGGAACGCAGCAGTGACAGCCACTCTCCTGATGTGTTTGTTAGCCCTGCCCTGAAAGTGTGCTGAGAATGCGACAGGCTGGTCCCTAAGCTGCCTGGAGCTGTGAGGAGCATGTGGATCTTTCCAAAGGAAAATAACCAAAACAAAAAGGCTCTAATTAAAGCATTTCTAATAAGCTTGCTATGCCAAACCCAGTGGTTTCTGATATTCTTCTGGGGTGAAATAATGTTAAATTAAAAAAAAAAAAAGGCATTAAAAGTGGCAGAAAGAGGGGAAGCCGGGATGGCTCGGTGGCTTAAGCGCTCACTTTGCAGTGCCAGGGACCGAGGATCAAATCCTGGCCCCGGCCCGTGCGGACCCATATGCTGAATTGGGGAGTTCCCCCAGTTCGGTTCTCACCAGGGTGAGACCTCGGCAGAGTTCCTGCCCTGTGCAGCCCCGCACCCACCTCTGGAGTAAAACTATGTGGAAAAGCCGATGATGTACAACTATGGAGACTGTTCTGCCCCCCCCCCCCTCTGTCTGTCTGTCTCTCTCTGTCAAAAACAATAAAAATCTTTAAAAAAATAAAAGTGGCAGAAAGCACCCATAGCTAGAAGGATGGTGTCTGCTCACTGTGGTGGCTGCCCAGAAAAGGTCAAGTTGGAGGCACTGAGAACCAGGAGTGGAGGGGCCTCTGCCCCAGCCAAGTGGAAGGGTGTGCACGTGTGTCACACATACGCACTCATGCACATGCACACACTCATGCACAGCAAAACATCATTTTTATAGCTTTAGCATTTGAACTGTGGGAACAAAGACAAAAGCTATAAAATCTGACATCCGATTTTCTAAATCTGCCTCAAATACCAAGAACGTTTATGGAGAAAATGGGAGAAGAAAATAAGAGTGCTACGAGGCTCAGAAGGGTAATAACCCGAGGATGAGAGCCAGCAACTCGCTGCAGGACCTGGAGGGCCCTTCCCCTTCCTGTGCCTGTTTCTCCTTCTTCACCCAGATAACCCAACACCCTTCCTTTTGGCTGTAACAGCCCTCAGGGGAGTGCCGGTGACCCTGCATCTTGGAATTTTACTAGGTGGAGCTTCAAGCCCTGCCACATGCCTCTGGGGGCCTCTGAGTTACTGATCTAGCTATCTGATAAACCATGGATACTCTCCTGGGTTAAGCACAAAGGCTCTGCAAATAACCCCACCTGCATTTCTAGAGCAACTCGGAGTTGACAAAGAGCTTTCACTTCCATTGCGTCCCTGAGCCTGGGGCTGATTCACGTGACTCACTGGGTGGGTGACCCTCACAGATGGTGAAAGCATCAAGCCCCCTGCCCCCCCCCACCCTCCCTGCATCTTTTTCCATGTTTCTGCCCATTCACTGATGGTGGATACAAAGTCTGTATCTGTATATGGCCCTGCAGCACCCCGTATGCCCTCCCCAAGTCCCCCAACCAAGCCATTCCCAGATGGCTTTTGCAAAAATATTATTAAATAAGTCCTATTAACAAGATGTTAGAGATGTGATTGGAAAGCAATGTTTTCCTCACTTGGACAGACCACCCCAGAGCCTCAGAAGGGAAGCCGTCCCAGGGCACATGAGAGGTTTCCTGGCAGTGCACGGGCAGTTTGGATGCCTCCCCTGGCGGGCGAGCCACACAGGCAGATTTATGCAGGCTGATATGAGATCATTAAAAACCAGCTGGTCATGTCATCAGGGGGCTCAGCCATTGGAGGAGCCCAGGGGGCTCTCGGGGGAGCAACAGGCCACACGGCATGCCGGGCAGGGAGACCCCAGTCCGTCCACGGGCACGCTTGGCACTGCCAGGCTGGTGGGTGATCTGGAGAGGGCTAGCTGCGTGAGTGTGGGCACCTCTGGCCTCTGGGTTTTGAGCAGCAGAAGAAAGAGGGCAGCTGAGTTCAGGAGAGCGTGGTTTTCTGGGTCTTCTCACAACTGACCATTCCAGGCGGGTCCACGATGCCGCTGGCAGGGTCAGCACTCACCGAGCCGTACAGAAATCTGGATGAGGTCCTCTCGTTCTCACCCTTGTCCGTTCTCCCAGTGCCACGTCCTCCTGTCTAACCCGGAACGGCCACAGCCTCCTCAGCAGCCAGGCCTTTACTCCTGGTCTGCCATCTAGACACAACCATGGTCAGATGGGGCTTCTGAAAACCTCTATGTCACCAGCCATGGAGGCCACCCCTGTCCCCTCTGAGCTGCCTCAGCCTCTGCCAACAGACTCAGACATGCTCCCACTTCCACTGCTTGAGGGCTGGGCCCCGAGAAGAGAGGGGACTCCCACAGTGGGGTCACGCATCCTGACACTATCATTTCAGAGCGAGACAGAGAAAACCCTAAGGTTCTGAGGCTCCCACAGGATGAGGGGAGAGATGTTAGGGTCTCTGGCCTTCTACACATCACCACTGCCCTGGGAAAATGCCAGAGAAATGCCGGGCAATGGGCTTGTGGCCCAGGTCCTGCCTGGGTCCTGCTGGGCTACACCATCACATGCCCGCTTGGGCCCTGCTGGGCTTCCAAGACTCAGGGGGGGAGTTTCTGCTTGGAGAGGTTCCAGAGGACAGAAAGAGGGCTGCGTGAAAATCTGTTTTTTACTCCCTCGCTGTGATGGTGTGAGCCCATTTGTGTATCAGTAAAAATGACGGTATAATTCCTGCCCTCTCCCATTCTACTACAGTATTCTATAGTATACTACTACTGTACTATAATACAGTACGATATTCATAAGTAGCAGGCGCCCCGAGACACGTCATCCCACTAAAGCATTTCAGGCACCAACAGCTCTGAAAAATGCAACTACTATGGGGCATCCCCTTAAATCACAGCTGCCCCTCAGAGAGGAAGGGGCCTGTGACTGGTCTGGGTCTCCACCGCTAGCCAGAGGCAGAGCTGGGATTCTAACCGGGGTCTCCTGGCCCAAGCCCGGGCTCTTTCCACTCCCCCCTAACCCCCAGCGCACCATGCACAAGGTCCAGGTGAGGCGCCGTGTTAACGGTGAGGGCAGGGCATGTTTCTCAGTAATTTTGGATACAGGGAAATGTCACCTATTATTCCTCATCATGTCTCTCAATGGCACATCCTATGCTCTTGCAGGGTCAGATAGTAAAGTTCACCGTTTCTGTTGAGTCCCCTGCAAAGAGTGTTTGAGGAGCTTCTGGTTTGCCTACTGCAGCAGCTCCCAAATGTGGTGTTTTCTTTAAACCGTTTAGAAGGAGAAAACACACCGCACACTCATTGAGCAGATACATTTTCTTTCCTCCCTGTAGTGACAGCACTTCGCTCCCCTGCTCTCTGCCCCAGGCCAGCTCACATGCCTGGTCGGGAAGCCAGGAGATGGGCCAGCTTCTTCCCTTCTCTGGGTCTGTTTCTCCACCTGTTCCGGGCACTGGACTAGGTGATCTAAAAGTGAAAGGTCCTTTTCTGTTCCCTAAATCCCCAGATTTCTGCTCAGGGGTGTAGACCAAGTACTCAGTTCTAGTACTTAGTGTACCAGAATTGCTACCCTGGCTGTCCCCCCCACCCCAACTTCCCCATGAGCTAAGGAGGAGACCAGACCAAGTTCTGGTGAAAATGCATATTTACATCTGAACACGTGGAGGGAAAGCAAGCCGGGTAGCAGGACAGTGAGGAAGACAAAAAGGAATGCCTACTGAGGTGGTCAACTCCAGCTACTGATGAGGAACTGAAAGATCAGAGAGGTTCACTGACTTACCCAAGGTCACACAGCCAGGAAGAGGGCAGCGTGGATGTGACTGTAACCCTGTGTGATTTGAAGTCTCAGTCATAGCAATGCAGGATTTTCTTGAGTTGCAGCCTGCATTAACTCTAAACTCCCACCACTTAAAGGAGAGTGGATACGGGCATACACAGACTTTTAGGTCAGACCCAGACAATCCACCAGGCTCTGGACCTGAGCTCTTTTCTCAACAGCCTGTGGCTCTCCAAAGCCTATAACAAAGATAGTGAACCACCACTCACTGACTGGGCACTGACTGTGTGGTATACTGGTTTTTCATTGATACATTCATGAAACCCACTTTATAGATGAGAAAACAGGCTCAGAACCTGTGTCTTCTGTTACACAGAGCTGCCTCTAGCCTGGGGAGGTGGAGGAGGATTCTGGTGATGGGATACATTGGAAAGGAGGAAGCTTTCTCTCCTCCTGAGATGCTGTTCTCTTGAAATAGGCAGCTCCTCACCCTGCCCACCCCTATTCTGCCCCAATCCTTCTCATTCTCCCAGGACCATGTCAAAGTCCCTCTCCCCGCAACAGGCAGGGCTGACCACTCCCACCTTCAAGCCCCTGCCACCTCCTGCTGTTACCGTCTGCCCGACCCCTCCTCTGTCTTCTGCATTCCCCCTCTTTCAGCCCTCACCCCCAACCTGCAGCTCAGAGAGGTGCAGGGGGCAGTCGGCCAGGAACCCAGGGCCCCTGTCCCCTCAGAGCTGGGCAGTGCCCTGGCTGCACAGACCCACCTTCCTTGAAGCCTTGGCTCCAGGGGCAGGGCTGGGGAAAGGGCCATCAATGATGTGAAACCACGCATTCTGGCGCTGGAGGCTGTCCTGTGAGGGGACTCCCCAACTGCTGGGGTGGCCCCCCCAGTGGTCTGAGGGACCACCCTGGGGCCCCCAACAGGAATGGGCAGCCAAGGTGAAGAGAAGTGTCTGGAACCTCAGATGTTGATCCAACAAGGGCTGCTCAGAAGTGAAGTGTGTGTTCCCTGCCAACGGACGACACTCAAGCAGCTTTGTCTCCCCCTCACCCCCTGTAAACCTTTATTATTTCTTGCTCCTGGCTGTCAGCAGTAACAAACTAAGATTAATCACTCGCCTGCCTGCCCAGACCCAGACGTGCCTACTGTTTGAAAACTCTCTCCTTTACTATATAAATCAATGAGGGGGAGGGAAGGGAAAAACAAAACAAAACAAAACAGCTCTAACAGATCCGCAGTGACCCGAGAATGCAGCCCCTCAGCTCCATGGGCCCCAGCTGCACCCATCACCCTCCACTGGAGCCCCAGGAAGCATTTGTTGGGTGGTGCGTGAAGACTGGCGGCCCAGCAGTCAGCACAAACTCGTAGCTGTAAGCAGGAACCAGCAATTCTGATACATTGTCCGGCACCCCGCTCCCCTACTTGGAGAAGGAAATGGGGCCTTCCCACCATCCATCCTTGGAACCTATGGAAAGGCACGCTGCCCTAATCTTGGAGTCCTTAACCTGGAAGCAAATCAAACCCCAGACTGCCATTCTATGGGCACAGGGAGAAGATACTCACCCAAGCCAGTTGCAGATACAGCCTGGACACTCCTGGATAGGCTGACCCGACATCTCGCTTTAAATGGGACAGAAAACAATGGTACTGTCCTGTTTCAAATAGTATGTATGCTCAGCCTAGTCTCACTGGGCGAAATTCAAGGAGTCAGTAGGCTGACCATACGTACCGTTTGAAATGAAACAGTACCGGTGCTTTCTGTCCCATTTAAAATGGGGCATCTGGTCAGCCGACTTCTGGAGCTCCTGACCTGGCCCAACCCTCTGTCCACTCTGCTACCTCCGTGGCAATTTCTAAAGGCTCCGAGAAAGCTGGGGGGATCAGAGACCAGCACATGCCAAGCACCTGCTGTGGGCTATGGGTAGGGCGTAACTTTTGATCTGCATTAGGGTCACTCGGTATCAACCGGGATTGGTTCCAAGATCCCCCATAGATACCAAAATCCAAAGATGCACAGTCCCTTGCATAAAATGGTGTAGTGATTTGCATATAATCTATGCAATCTTCCTGTATACTTCAAATCAGAGGTGTCCAACCTTCCGGTTTCCCTGTGATACAATGGAAGAATTGTATTGGGCCACATATAAAATATACGAACACTAATGATAGCTGGTGAAAAAAAGTTCACACACAAAAATGTCATATTTTAAGGAAGTTTATGAATGTGTGTTGGGCCACATTCAGAGCCGTCCTGGGCCACATGCAGCCTGTGGGCCACGGCTGGACAGTTTAGTTCATTTCGTCTCTAGATTGCTTATAATGTATACAATGCAAATGACATGTAAATAACTGTCACACTGTACTGTTTAGGGAATAATGACAAGGAAAAAAAGACTGTACATGTTCAGTACAGAACCCATCATGGGCCTATCCATACAGTATACATCAGCATCAACATAACATCTTATGTCCCCGAATACTGTCAATCTGTGGTTGGTTGGTTGTGGTCTGAAACCCGCGGGTTCAGGGGCTCCGACTGTACTTCTTACAACAGCTTTAAGAGAGTGGCCTTCGTGGTTTTCCAGGTGATGATGACTTGGGAGGTGTAAACTCGCATTCACATAGCTGGTAAAAGATGGAGCCAGGCTGTGAACCCACGTATCTGACTGCAGAGCTGCTTTCCCCTCTATGTCTTGAAAGGGGCTGGCCTGGCTCCCCTGCTGCAACGCCTGCCCCAGCCTCTTGGACTGTGCTAGCTCGAGTGGCAGGTTTGCGGGCACGTGGGGACCCTGGGGGGCAGAACTGGTGTTCTGTCTTCACCAGTATGAACCAGATGCATCTGGTTCACCAGTGGCTCTAGAAAGCAGCTGTTTTCTAGACTGCACCCTGCTCAAAGCCTTCACCTTGCCCCTGCCCTACAGGATGGGCGACTAGGGCCACGCCTCCTCTTGGCTCCCGCTGTTCTCACAGCTCTGCGCTTCCCTGCCTCTGTGCCATTCCCTTGGCCTGGTTGCCTTCCCTGCCCCATCCATAGGCCTAAGTCCTGCTCACACCCTGTTTGGGTCCTTCCCTCTTTCACAGCCCTGAGCACTTTCTGCTTTGGGTCGCCCTTAACACATCGCTCTTCGATTTCTGTCCTGATAACCCCATCGTGAAGTTAAAAATATTGCAAGATGGAAACATATTTAATACCACACTAAACCAAGCTTATCCCACCTGTGGCCCACAGGCCACAGTAATAACTGACGCTGCAGAAGGCAGAGGGGATGGGGGCTGCGGGCGGTTCCTGCAGGGCCAAGCCCGAGCTGCAGCCTGGTGGGAAAAGCCAGACCCCAGAAGCAGCCCCTGAAGTCAGAGCCATGCTTGCAGGGAGGCCTCTGGGGTTTGAAAGCCGAAGCCCCTTGGTGAGGGCTCCTTGGGGCCATTTCCCCCCCTGGGGTTGGGACTCTCGCTGCCTCCAGTGAGCTGGGGCTGGGCCCTTGTCAGAGGAGCAGTGGCATCCCTGCTGAGGCCTCCGAAGTGCCACCCTGTCCTTCTGAGGGTGGGCCCCGTGCAGGCAGAGGCCCCCTGGCATGTGAGGAGGTCGGTCCTGGGTCTCACCCTGTCTCCCTGCCCCCACCTCAGCTGCCAGCCCTCCAGTCTTTGAAGTCCCGTTTCCCTCATCTTGTCCAGATTCCTTTGCAAAAATTCATGGAACTAGAACTTACAAAGAGTCATTCAGAGTCCAAAGTGCCTGAAGAACTCTTTTAATGAGATTTTTCAAGACTTTTCATCTCTTTCCCTCTACTGCCTGCCTTTCCAGACAGGAAGCTGTATCAGAGTGTGATGTTTTAGTGCCAGTTTCTCAAGGTTCAACCCTGTGCTTCCCTGAGACTGCAGTGACTGTCCCCAGGGGTCAGCGGTCAGTGCCAGGGTCAGCGGTCAGTGCCAGGGCCAACGTGTCTACTGGCAGCCGAGAGGGAGTCTAAGGGTCCGCCACCCTGTCAGTCAGGCTACAGATGGGGGAGAGTTCTGCAGGGAGGAGGGGCCCGGAGCAGTGTTCAAAAGAATTAGGCTGGATCTCAGTCAGACCACTTCACACACAGGTGGGGGTCTGCCATGAGAAGCAAACGGGTGGGGTGCGGGTGCGGTGACATTTTGGAGGAGTGGCAGATCAGGAGGCGGCTTGGGCCAGTGTAGGGATCTGTCTGGTCCCCCCCCCCTCCCCCGGTGGGAATGAGTCAGCACCTCTATTGTCTGTGTGGCCAACACTCGCTGAAGAACCTTATGTCACTCACGAATCCCCTCTGGGTCTCAGTCTTCCCACCCATGAGCAAAGGGATTGAACTAGGTGGGCCTCTCAGGTCGTGTCCATGTTTGACATCGGAGGACCTTCGGACCCGGGGGAAGGAGTGCTTGGGAAGGGGAGGGGAGACACTGGGAGTCTGCTGCCTCCACTCCAGGCTTGGCAGGTCGTTCAGCTGCCTCTACCCAGAGGAGGAAGAGGATGTGATCGCTGCTCTAGCTAGCTACCTGCTGAGGCCGTCCTAGAGCAAAAGCACAGGCCTTCTACAGTGCAAGGTGCCGCAGACACACAGGGAGGTAGGGTCAGGTAAAGTGGGCCTTCAGCATTGGGCCAGGGCCTGAGAGCGGACCCTGTACCTCAGCGTCCCCACCTCTGAGAACTGAGTCTCAGCTCTGAGAGGCACAAGCCCTGGCAAGGCTTTTCTGTACCTACAAGGGCTTTGCTGTCTCCTGGGGAACATCTGATCTCTCTCGAAGGTTTGAGTGCACCTCTTCCCTGCAGCTTCTCCAGACCCTCCGTGGCAGGGACCGCCCACCCTGACAAAAGGCTCCCCGTGCAACAACGCCCAGGCTGAACAAGCTAGACGATGAGCTGTACAGCCTGGACTGAGCTGTTCTCACCCTGGCTCTCTCTGCTGCCCTGCCCGGGGCCTGGTACGCAGGGCTCTCATAACTACCTGCAGAGAGGATGGAAAGGGTGGAGGGCCCAGTCCTCTGAGGCCAGACTCCCCCAAGTCCTTTCTCTGCCCTCGAACATCCTCACAGCAGGATCCAAGGCTTACAAGAAAACATTGCTGGAATTCCAATGTCAATCTGCACCATGCTCCTGATGACACCGTGTATGAGAAATGCCACTCCCCACCCTGCCCTGCCAGGCGGGCCGCAGGAATCTGAAAGACCTCATGCCTCACGTGGTGGCTGGCAAAGCTGCACTTGCCCCAAGCAGCTGGGATGTTCAGACCCAGTTCCATTGCTGGTTGAGATGATTAATGCCAGGTGTCACTCTCCGACTGGCCTCCGGAACTGGGGCTGCTTTGGGAAGCAGTCCCCCTCCCTGAGCCGGCTGCCCTGCCCAGCCACAGGACAGCCGAGCCCATCGCTCTGGTTTTGGGCTTCCTAAAGGGAAAGCTGAGACTGCCCCTCCGGCCTTGGAGATCTAATGGTTCTAGACAAGCATGCAAAGCTAAACCCCGCTCCTCTAGCATCAGTGGGCAGAGACCAGCCATCCACACCGGGCCTGACAGCACTGTTCCTACCGCAGGTCCTGGCACAGGCCACGGGGCTGTGCCCTCAGCTGCCTCCTCAGACACCGGGGACACCAAGGGACTTACACTGTTGGGCCTGATTGATGGAAACACTCCTGGAGACCCACCTGTGAGGTGGCACTGGGCCTGTTTGCAGAACAGCAGGCACGTCGCACAGGGGGTTGAGGGACAGACCCAGCAGGTGTTACTGGTAGGAATCCTGTAACTGGTGCAGGCCCCCTGTCCTGTCACATCCAGGGAGACTGCTATTCCCCAGCAGGCAGATCTGTGTTGGGGTCCCCACGAGCCCCAGCACTTCCTCAGTGAAGAAACGGGAAGCTCGGCAGTGCTCTGGCCCTCATGGAGGAATGGCCAGGCTGGCATGGGCCACACTGTCCCCTCCTCGGTGCATTCAATCAGTCCATTTGGGAAGACCCCTCCAGCCAGGTCCCTGACAACGGGGCTCCCGGGGGAAGTGAGATTCCTTGAAGGACTCAGAAGCTACCAGTGTGACGACTGCTGCGCTGAGGAAGCCCGGGGGGTGGGCACGCTGCCTGGGCTGGCAGGGAACGGTGGTGACAAGAGAGTCCACTCTCTGATGTCACTGGCTTCCTTTATCTCTCCCATCCCAGAAGAGTGCAGTGAGGTGGGAAGGTGGAGATCCGGAAGCATCACTCCTGGGCACTGGGTTGCTAGGTTACAACAGTGAGGGAGGAAGAGGGGCTGCATGGAGCAGTGGAACGTTGAGGACCCCCGGCCCGTCAGCACGGCCAGCAGCGTGCACCTGTTGCCCAGCACGGCCCTCTCTCTGGCTCCGGCCGCTTCCCAGCTCATGTGAGGTTGAGCATCTTGCATTTTGCTCAGTTGCGATCACCGATCTGATTCTTTAGCTGCCGGGTCTGAGGGTGGACGTACACAGGTAGCAGGTGTCCTGAGTGCCCTCCCAGCTGGTGAGCAATCCCCTCCACATCTTCCCTGGCAAGGTGCTCGTCCACCCCTGGTTGCAAACCCCCAGTGACGAGACACTCACTACCTCTTGAGGCAGCTTTAGATTGCTCTAATTCTTATCTGCTCTGACTGTTAGAAAACTTCTCTCACTGAGCTAGAACCTCCTGCCCATCTGGGCATCCCCAGCCTCGTCTGTGCCTTCTGCCCTGATAGTCTTTGAAAGGTTGGTGGTTCCCACCACATTTCCACACATCCTCCCTCCTCCAGGCACTTCCAACGCCTCTGCTTCCTGCCCAAACTGCTCACTGTCCTTCTCAGAGCAGAGACCAGAGACCAGGTGGGGTCGGCCCTGAGCAGAGAGTGCACACTGATGTCTCCTTCCTTGGTTGTCCTGAGCTGTCAACACGGCCGCCTGCACACGGCGCTCTCTCCATCACGTGGCCTCTAGTAACAGTGAGTAGAGTGGAGAGGAAGCACAGAGGCTTCACTGCTCCCGGCGGTCTGTGCTGGCTGAAAGGCCTGGGTCCTCACACCCCAATTCTGTCCCTGGGAAACCCCACCTCTCCCTGGGCCTGTTTCCCTCTCTGTAAAATCGTTTTTAAACAGTGTGTGGTACCCCATCCAGTAACAGCACTGACTGGTGAAACACTCAAAAAATGTGCCTCTGATTTCAGGGCAGCCTGTCCCACCAACAGTGTGACCAGCATACACAGCTGCTGCCACCAGCAGGATTCTCCCTGGCTCTCCCAGTGTTCCTCACAATCTTGGTGACACACCTAAAACATCAGACCTGCCCCAACAGCAACCTAGAGCGTAAGGAAAGGTCATTCTCACAGCGACAAGTGGAGGGTCCAACAGCGGGTCTCACATCCTGGCCCTACCCTGTGGGCCACCACTCTGTGCCTCAGTTTCCTCACCTACAAAACGGAGACGGTACGTTTCTCACCAAAGGACTTGTGAGGTTTGAGAGAGACGAGGTATGCTAAGAGCTTCCGACAGTCCCTGGCTCACAGCAGACGTGAAAGCTATTCTCGGTTATTTAATATAAATCCTGGGAAGAGGCCCCTCCTCTTCTGGAGAGACAGAAACAGAACATAAAAGACTCCTCTGTATCCCGGGAGAGTAAGATGAAATTGAAAAACCAAGGCTTGAAATAATTCGCGCTGGCAAGTTTCCCGGGGGGACGCCGGCAGGTCTTTCTGCCACAGACATGAGAGGCGGCCACGCTACCCGTGAGGCTGCCGAGGTGGGCGTGGGGGTGACGAGGCTGTACTCACTTCAGGGACAGGGAGTAGTCGTGTTTGCTGGTCTGGCTGTTCCGGACAAGGTAGCTACACTCCTTGCAGAGTCGCAGCAGGTTCTCGGCATCTCCTCTGCTGATGGATCCGTGATACCATCTAGGGAGAAGCGAGAGGGTCAGAGCCCCGGGACAGGACCCCCACAGCTGACACCCTGAAATCTGTTCCTCAGAGGCCAGCTGCCACATTCCGGGCCTCCTCACAAGGCAGGCGTACGTGTGTTCAGTCATGCAATAGCTACGCCCTGAGTGCCGGCTGCCTGGCAGATCCTGGGGAGGGAACAGTGAACACACCTCGTGAGCGTGACATTCCAGCGGAGGTGCTATGGGGGAAACGAAGCGCGGCCCTGGGGACTGGAGCGCATGGTCAGGGCTGCTATTGAAAGCAGTGGCCAGGGAAGCAGTGGCATTTCAGAGCAGATCCGAAGGAGGTGAGGAAGGACGTCACAAGGACAACGGCGGGGAAGGAGTGTTCTGGTGGAGGGAAGGGCAGCAGAGGCAGCGGCCGGAGGCAGGAGTGTGGCAGGGGGAGGGGTCTGCGGTGAGGCCAAAGTGGCCAGGAGGGAGGGCCAAGGTCAGGAGGCCTGGGTGCAGTTTGAGGACTCGGGCTTTTGCTATCTGAGTGACACTGAAGCCAGCAGAGGGTGCTGACAGGAGGGACACGTGCTGACTCTGTGACATCTGAGGGACAAGTGGGAGGTGCTTGTCACTCAGGAGGGCAGCCGCCCCAGTGCTCCTGCTGAGTGAACCTGGCCCTGACTGGGGCATGTGGGAGTCCCAGCATCGTTGCTTCCAGACACCACGTGGTGAGCAGCAGAATCAGAAGGGAAGGGTACAGCAGCAGATGGCCTGACTAAGGCCCCCGACCGCAGAACCTAGGGGAACAGGGGTTGGAAAGTTGATGGTAAAATTCTGTGAGGATGAAGATCCTAAGACACCAGTTGATGGGTATACTTAGAATGCATTTCTGTTTACATTCCAGTCTCCGAGGGGCAGGGGCAGTGGAAAGAGGACCAGAGGTACCAGGTGGCAGGGCTCGATCATGCTTCGGCCCCAGAGGCACATACGGCTCGGCCACTGTCCAACCAGGTGGTCTGGGGCAAGTGGCTTAACATAGCTGAGCCTTGGTTCTCTACTCCCGTTTTGGGGTTAAATATTCCAATAGGATGATGCATAAAGGGCTTAGTTAGAGCCTGGGATGGGGTGAGTTTCAATGCCTGGCAGCTACGAGCATCAGCAGGAAGAGGCTAAACTTGCAGACGGCCATCGGTAACTTGCAACGACCATTATCCCAGAATGCTGCTTGCCCCGTGGGCGGCACTGTAAATCCCCAGGGTGAGCAGGGATGCTGTCTGCTGGTCCTAGCCCAGGAGTGACCTGCAACAGCGCCTCTGAGAGTTCAGACACTCTGCTTAGAGGAACCCGTCACACTGCCTCTCCCCGTGCACTTTCTGCCATTCACAAGGCAGTTCTGAACAGTTAGCCGTGCTGATGCTGTAATTGTAACCTAACAAAACCCAACCAGCTTTAGGAAGGCAAGTAGAGTGAGTGTCCCTGTCCAATGAGCATGTGACCAAGTCAGACTGCCCAGGAGGTGACTATTGGCAGGTCATTCCCTGGGCTGGACATCTGGAAGGAAGACTCACCAAGGGAAAAGGTAGGGGAGCATGCAGCATGCAGACCTGCCTTCCTTTCTAAACGGAGGCAGATATTAAGAGGAACGTGAAGTTGGGGACTGCATAGGCTGTCACAATGAAAACACTTCTAGAGATGTGAAGGCTCGAAGATGCTTCCGAAAGGACACCCGCCTGTAACTGGGGAGAACAGATAGGACGGAGCTACCTTTAGAAACACGGTGAACCGAACCGGCAAGGTTGTTTCCTGGGGAATTCTACCTGTGCAACACACCCCCAGGGACCTGACAAAAACGTTGTTTTCTTAGGAAAACAAGTTCCAGCCATTTGCAGCAGAGCGGCCCCTCAAGGAAAGGCCTAGAAATGGTCTCCAGGGAAGAGCTGCCCACTGTCTGCCCTTCCCTGCACACAGGAGCAAGAGGTGGTAGCCATTGGGCCTCCCAGGGGTTCTGGACCCACGTAAGGGCAATCCCTGGTGGGTAAACGGGACAAGCTGCCAGCTTCCTCTGGGCTGCTTCAGCTGCTCCATATGGAGAGAAAGGTGGGGAACTCAGGTTGAGGACCAAAGGAGACCCACGCAGTTTGGGAGAGAAGGACCAGAGGACACTAGGGTGGGAAGAGCCACTGGCCAGTCTGTCAGCATGAGACTGGCCACCAAGAGACAGGGTGGTCCTATGGGGGCTGGGGGTCAACTGCTGGACTGCAAAGAGAATCCAGGCAGGAAGCCACTGTGGGGATGTTCTCTGTGGACTTTGTGGAACTGGCTCAATGGGCCAGAACCACGGGCATTAAGACTGAACCATCCTCATCAAGCCCATCCAGTACCCATTAGCTCATCCATATTTACTCACCACTTACTCCATCCTTGATCTCATGGGGCTGAGGCAAGGAGATGGAGAGTCAAGAAACAGATTCGAGAAACAATCTCAGATAGTGATGAAGTGCTAGGTACGAATGCTGGGTTTGTGATAAGACAGTGATGGGGCAGGGAGGTGCCTACTTTAGTAGAACGAAGGAGGCCCGAGAAGGTAACATTTGACCTGAGACCCTGCTTCGTGAGAAGCAGCCAATTATGTAAAGAGGAACCAGCAAGTGCAAAGGTCCCAGAGCAGGAATGAGCACAGGGTGTTACAGAGCAGAAAGGCAGCAAGGATACCCGGCGCGGGGGGCCTGGGGGGTGGTACAGGGTGAGGGCGAAGTGGGAGGCGGGCCCAGGGAGGAAGTCTGATTTCATTCTAAGCACAGTGGGGAGCTTTACACAGATGTGGTCACTTGCTTTGGGCAATCTTACAAAAGGTCAAACAGGCTACCCTGGCAGGAGGCCGAGGGGAAGAGAGGCAGAGCACAAGTTAGGCGGCTTCCATGGTGGTCCAGGCGGGAGGTGGCTGCGGAGATGAGACGAACAGATGGACTCGGGCTGTATTCTGGATGGAGAGCTGGCAGAACTCAGTAATGCCTTAGATGCTAGTGTAAGGCAGAAGAAAAGGACTCGCGATGACTCTGGGTGTGTGGCTGGAGCTGCTAGGTGTGTGGTGCCCTTCACGGAGGTGGGGAAGCTGGGGAAGAGCAGCGCCTAGACGATTCAGAGCCCAGTGCGGAACATGTTAAATTTGAGATGATGCCCGTGTGTGAGCCAAGTACAGATGCCAAGAAGGCAGCTGGATGTAGGAGTCGGGAGTTCTGGGAGAGGTGTGGGTTGGGGATGCGCACTGGTGAGTCACCACCAGGGTCCTGCGGAGACTACCCAGGAAGAGCACTTGGCTGGAAACTGAGCCCTGGAGGGTCCAACCTTCAGGTCAAGCTGAGGTGAGGCAGCAGGAGGCAGGAGAAAAACGTGGAGCAGAGTGTCTGCAAAGCAGGGAGCCGTCTACCATGCTAACTGGCACATCCGTCACCTAGTGACCTGGGCAGAAAAGGGAAGACAACTGTGGTGGCTGACAAAGAATGAGGTGACAGAAGGGAAAGTGCTGACAGCTCTGTGGGAATTTTGTGCATTCATTGGACTGCTATTTACTGAGCATCTATTATGTACCAGGCACCATTCTAGGCACAGGGGACACAGTGGTGACACAGGCAATCAATCCCACCATCACGGAGCTTATGTTCCCAAAAGGGGCAAGAGCGACAGTGCATGGCAGTCAAAATTATTTACCTACTTACTTTTAGGAAGTTTGTGACTAGAACATGTTTATATGCTGATGGTAATCAACAATGCAGGACACATGGGCCCTGGGCTGCCTCCAGGCGCGAGAGGGTCCCCTGAGCACCCGAGTGGCATTTCCACCATCCCAGAAGGGAAAGCAGGTGTGTGACTGGACTGCCTGTCCTCAACAGCCGTGTGTGCTCGTCCCTGCCTCCCCGCTCCCCTGCACTGGAGTGGAGGAGAGGTTAGGACTTACAGGTGCCTCCTAAACGCCGAGGCATCATCAGCCAGGTGGGGGACTAGGTAATCCTCCTGGTCGGGGTCACCAGGTTCTACTGGAAGTGGGATTTTACCCAAGCCCAGCTCATGGTGATGAGTCAGGGCCTCCGGCAGGCCAAAATAATCCTGGCAAGATGAGATGATGGGGGAGGGGAAAGCCAGGCTTAGCTGAAGGTCTTGTTGGGTGGGAACGGGACAGAGAAGGGAGCAGAACTGCCCTGAAGGCCCCAGCCTGACTAAAGCTCTTCTTGCGTAGGCTGGGCTGTTGACCCCGGTCAGAACTGAGTCAGGATGCATGCTGAACAGCTCCTGGCATCTCTGGATCACATTTTGTTTGTTGATTAAAATGTGTGGTTTGATCAGACATAAGCAAAACCTGCCACCCAATCTGCATGGCTGTGAGACACGATGAATACCACCCCCACTGAGAGCATGTGCTCAGTGCAGCAGGTGTGGGGCAGGCAGGGAGGCTGCAGCCTTCTGAGATGATTGCACACACTTAAAATGGGCACACGAGCACGTGACATCATCGGAAAGCCCTGCATCCTGCTCACCAGGCAAGCATTTCCTGCAAGGGATGCACTGCCGGCTGTGCTGGGACCAAAATGCCCCGGGTGGAGACTGATATAGTACGTGCTCCATGCAAGACAGTCTCACGAGAAACTGGCTTGGTGTCAGCTAATCTCTTGGCCAACACAATGCTTGCTGTGTGCCAGGTGTGTGCTAAGGGTGGGGGATATAAAAATAGGAGGGGAAGCCGGGATGGCTCAGTGGGTTAAGCGTTCACTTTGCAGCGCTGGGGACCAGGGATCGAATCCCAGCTTCGGCCCGTGCAGAACCATATGCTGAACTGGGAGCTCCCCCAGTTCAGTTCTCTCTCTGTCTCTGTATCTCTCTCTCAAAAATAAATAAATAAATAAATAAATAAATAAATAAATAAAAAGAATAGGAAAATGAGGGGAGAGTCATGGGGCTGGAGTTCAAATCCTACCTCTGTACTTAGCGCCCTGAGATCCTAGCCAAGGCTCTGTGTCTCTTGAAGCCCCAATATTCTCATCTGTGCAATGAGGATAATAACCCCGTTTAGCGCACATTTGCTTATTAATAAGGTGATACGCCTGAAGGTACCAGTACAAGACCCAGGACCTGCATTATTAAGTTCCCGGGGAAGCTCATTCTAGTCTAGGTGTGGAGCACAGTAAGAAACTGAACAAGCATTTTGGAGCACTTCACAGAATGCATGGCAGGTCTGGGAGATGGGACTTTATCCTAGAGGTGATGGGGAGTCACTGCAGGCTTGAGAGCAGAGCTGGGAGCCTCATACATCAAGACCATGGCAGAGAAGGGAAATGACTATTACTGGCAAAGGCGGAGCAGAAGGGGGCCCACCCAGCAGTGATGGGGAAAAATAGAAAGGAAAGGGGCTGAGAAAACCCCAATCAAGAGTAGCAAGCCTTGCCCAACTAACACCTAGCAGATGTGGGGCAAAAAAAGTCATGAGCTCAAAGGTAAATCTAATGTACAGTTAGGGGACAGGTTTTTATATACACTTCGCTATTCAAAAGCTCATTTGCTACATGAGGAAACTAGAAACAGGGATGTAAGAGGATGAAACTACGTAGACGATTCTGCACTCCCTCCTACTAGTCATTAAAGGTAAGGGAGGAGTACGGCATGGACGGAGAAAGCAGCAGGCAAGGAATAAGGAGACGTGCATTCTAATCCTGTTCTGCCACTGCCCTGAGGGTGGCCTGGACCTTCTCAGAGCCTCAACCTGGCCATCTGTACATGGGGGTGAGGTGAGGGTGTAGACTAAAAGATCCTTGTCGCTCTAGCCCTCAGTCTGAATTTCTAAAACAAGATAAAGAAACTAGAGGGAAGAGCAATGACTGCATGAATTGGGAGCCGAGGTTGCACTCTGCCTCTCAGAACTCACATTTGCTTCTCCAGTGGGATGGTAGGATCCACTCTTTCTCCCAGGATCCCACAGAACTCGGGGCTCCCGTGTTTGGTGGGCTTGAAGCCCCCTCCGGGAGCTCGAAGCTGGCGCCGCTGGTCCCGGGACGGTGAGGGGGATGACTGCCGCTTCTCACTGCCGTTAAACTGAGCTGTGGGGGAGAGAGAGAGGGAGAGAGAGAGCACAGTTATCCGGAGCTTGGTCCCAGCAGCTACCGGGTGGTGGTGCATAGTGGGACCATAGTCAACTGTTCTCTTTGGGGTTTTACACTTCCCAAGAGGAAGAGTTCCAAGCAATGAATAAACATGGCTCAAGAGATCTGGGCTTCCTAAAACAGGGCACGCAGGTGCTGCCAAAGCCAAATGGTGCTTTCCAGGGGCTGGGTGAATCTCCAGAGGCCACTGAGTTCAGCTTATTCCCAAAGGAAGGCCTCTCTGCCGCCTCCAGGAAAGGGGTCATGGTATACCCATGGGGGCTCGATCCTCTGGACAGTTCTCAGGGGAGAAAGTTCCTCATTTTGTGCCAAAAATGGGCCTCCAAGTAGGACTCCTTTCCTCTCATTCTTCCATCCCACTTGGGGCTGTAATGGCCACACCAGTTCCCCTTCTCCTGGGACAACCCTACAGAGTTGAGGTCATGTGGTACCCCCCTCCCCCCAAGCCTGCTCCTCTTCACTCTGTGCCCCTGCGTGGGTCCCGCATAGCCAGCCCTGCCCTGGACCCAGCCCCCAGGTGAGACCAGACAGCGCACACACAGCACGGGAGGATGAGCCCTCCTGTGTGCTACTGGGCTGCCCTCAATCTGCAGGAGCACTGTTCCCCTCCCTCTCTTCTGGCTGGGGTGGGGAGGCCTCTTCAGGGCAGGACCCTGGAGATACCCCACAAGGAGCAGAAAACACTGTGCTAAAACTGGAGTTGCCAGGAGGGTACCTGGAGCCCAGCTAGTCCACCTTACAAGCCTGTCTTTGGGCCTCAGTTTCCTCCTCTGAAAAATAGGGATCCGCATGAAGGTGTTATGAGGGTTCAGTCAGGTGACATACAGAGGCCTCAGCAGAGTGCCTAACCTGTAGTCTGTGCTCCGTCAATGTTGTCATAGTATTTACTTTTATTGTTATCATGTCTGTTCAACATGGACGCTGTGCTAGGCATTTCATGTAAGCTACTGAACCGACCCGAGTTCCTCTCCTAAGCCTGCCCTGGCTGGCTGTGCACCTTGCCTAAGTGAATCAACCTCTCTGAGGCCCCCATTTCCTCCTTCACCAGGCTGCTGTGAAGATCAGAGGAGGGAACACATCCTAAGGCCCCAGCATACACAAGAGTGCTGCAGTAGGCTGGGCCAGGGCCCACGAAACAAGGTTCCCAAAGCCGGGGCCAGCCATAGGCACAGAAACACATGCCCTTGGCTGAGCGAAACAGTCAGCACAGATGTGGCGAGCCGATCTCTCACCCTAGTCAGGTACATGGCAATCACCCTCACCTTCACAGGAAGTGGCGGGAAAACCCAGTCCTGTCTGGTGATGTGCTGTCGATGGGGACCAAGGATGGGAATGAACTTGTTCTATGTCTCAGCCACAGAGCAAGACCACCCACGAGGACTATGAAGCATTTCCATCCCTCCCAAACACTCTTCTCTATTTAACCACTATGGAAACAGCAGGAAGGGAGGTTCCTGCCAGTGGAAGGCCGGACACGCTGGGCCCACGTGCGTGTGGTCACTCTCGTGTCTGCTGTCCAGGAGGCTGTCCATCCCTACCCATGTTAAACACTCATCCGTGCGGGCCAAGTGCAGTTCAGGGCTGGGGAAACTGCAGTGAGCAAGAGGCAGAAATTCTTGCCTGTGGAGCTCAGAGCCTGAGCAAGAAGAGACAGTAAATGAAGTCAGTCAGATCCACAGCTCGCCAGCTGGTGCTCAGGGCTACAGAGAAAACTAAAGGGGGCAGGCAAGGCCTCTGGACAGGTGACATCTGAATAAATCCCTGAAGGAGAGCAGGGACGAGCCATGTGGACATCTGCGGGAAGGACATTCCAGGTAGAGGAAGTTCAAGGACCCTGAGGTGGGAACGTGTCTGAGAAATAACACAGCCCAGGGGGACTGGAGGGGACTGAAGCGGGGCAGGTGGAGGGCAGTGGGAGGAAGCAGGCCTTGGGAAGAACTTTGGTTTTTATTCCCAGAGAAATGGAGAGCCATTCTGATTATTTTGACGAGGGAAGTTTTGACCTGGCACTTAAAAAAAGAGGGTTGTTGTGCTGCAAAGAGGTGGAGGGCAGGGGGCTATATGGGAGCTCTCTGTACTTCCTTTTTTTAAAGATTTATTTTGTTGTTTTTGACAGACAGAGACAGAGAGACACACAGAGAAGGGGGAGGGCCCAGAGCAGTCTCCATAGTTGTACATCATCAGTTTTCGACATAGTTTCATTTCACACAGGTGGGCGGGGGCCGTGCAGGGTGGGAACTGGGCTGAGGGCCTCCTCCATAGGAGGCATGGCCCCTTGAGCCAGAGGCTGAACCAGGGGGTGAGAACTGAACTGGGGGCCTCCCGCATGGGAAGCACACCCCAGTTCAGCCTATGGGTCCACACAGGCCAGCTTCGCTCCTCGGTCCCCAGGGCTGTAAAGAGAGTGCTTAACCTGCTGAGCCATCCCAGCTTCCCCTCTCTCTCTACTTTCTGCTCAAGTTTTGCTATGAACCTAAAAAGTTTACTGAAAGTGGGGTGGGGTTCGGGGAGCACAGGCAGAGCAGCAAGGAAGCTGCTGCAGGACTGGCAGGCACCGGGGATGTGCATGGAAGTGGCGGTGAGTGGTCAGATTCTGGCTGCGTTCTGCAGGCAGACAGCAGGACTTGTCCCTGTATTCAGAGTGGATGTGAGAAAGAGGGTCAAGACCATAGGCTTTTGGTTTGAGCACTGGAAGGAGGGGACTGGTGTTACCCAGGAGGGAAAGACACAGAACACTGTGATGCTAGGGCTGGCAGCGTGGAGTGGGGACACAGTGAGGACTGCTAGAGACTCCTGCCCTCCTCTCTGGCTACAGTTCTGACCTGTGTCCAACCACAGGGACAGACAAGACAGCCATGACCTCAAGGCCCTCCTAGGGAACAGGTCTCAGGGCTGGATGTCAGAGGAAGCCCTCTTCCATCTGGCGGAAGAGCTGGGCTTTTTCACAGAGGTGGTCAGGAGACACGGCCCAGAGCTGGCGCCCTACGGGCCTACAGGCCCCTCCCTGGCTTCCCTGCAGCCCGGCTCTCCCACCTGGGCTGGCACTGAACCACACCCGTCCTCATGGCAGCTGGTCCAATGGGGTGTGTGTTTGGGGGGTGCGGGAATGAAGAAGAGGTGAGAGGGTTCTGACCTTAGCTACCTACCTTGCAAAACCCTGGATGGCTGGCCGTGGGCAGGATCGAACACTCGTATCAGGTAGACAGGTGAGGGCCTGTTCAGAAAGCCCCTTTCTAAAGAGCTGGGGCTTGATCCTATGGATGGGTTGAATGAAGAAACGCTGTTCTCAGAGTGGGTTTCAGAGACCTCTCTGACTGTTGATGAAGGGTGGGGTTGGGGCAACCTTGGAGGCAGGGGACCAGGTAGGAAAGGTGATAGATGAGAGGGATGTGGGAGGTGATGCCAGCAGGACTTGAGACTAACTGTGGGTGAGTCAGGGAAGACCCCCGTGATGCCCTGTTGAGTTAGAGACCTGGGCCTGGCAGGAAATGCAGTCAGGAAGCAGGGGACCAACCTGTTCTCCTCCCGCCTCCCCTCTGCTCCCTCTCTAATTGTCAGGAAAGGACAGGTGGCAGCTAGCTACGTGGCATGGTGTGGGGAGGGCCTAGGCGGGCGAGAAGGGTCTAGGCTTCATTTTGCCACTGGTGGAGGAGAGGGAGAGACTAGATGAATTGTGAAGGCATTTTCGCCTGATAACCTAGGGCCCCATGGGCTGAAATCAGAACTTGAAGATTTCTGCCAACATAAGTCCCCACTACATCTCCTGGCACACTCACTAGGTGCGAAGACAGGCATAGAACATGGAACACTGACCGGGGAAGGACCCCAAGCTCTTTGGAACAACCAACACTGGCTAACTCTCCAGTCTCAGATCTCACCAAGCCCTTCCAGGCTGTGTCTCTGTCTCAATTACCATGACTCCCCCACCCCAACCCCTGCCTTCTACCAACCTTTCCACCTGCTCTTCAGAGGTTACCTCTCCCAGGAAGCCTTCCCTGATCTCACCCCCTCCCCAGCTTCATCCTGATCACAGCCTATGGTACTCCAATCATCAGTTTCCTTGTCTGGCTCCCCATGAGCCTCTCAAGGGCAGAAACTGTTCCATATTTATCTCTACACCCCCCCCCCCCAGGCCTAGCACATGCCTACAACATAACAAGTGCTCAACGAAAGACCGAATGGAGAAACTTAATAAGCTACTGTTACACTGTATTGGGAAAAAAATATCAGTTTTCATACCAGATAAATTGGATAAAACTTAATAAGGTCCCAGTTAACAATGTAATTCCCCACTGAATTAATTTATACATGCACTTGCAAGCTTAATAATAGAGCCATATATTTTAGAGAACAGGTGGTGATGAATGACAGGCTTAATTAGGCAAATCATTTCACCTAAAATAAAAATATACAAACTCCAAGTGCAGCAATTCAGCAGCAAAAAAAAAAAAAAAAAAAACCGTGAAGAAAAAAAGCTCTAAACACAACTGCCTTCGTTCCTTCTAATTAAGTTTCTCTTTAATCTGCAATTTAAAATGGCAATTCTTTTAATTTAGTGATTTTCTGTAGAAGATGAAGGAAGACACAAGCTCTCAAAAGGATATCTGCATTTAGAGGAAAAAATAAGCCACCCCTGCAGAGTCGTTAGAATGACAGGGCCTAATTAATTCCACCTATAGGCAATTACACATGGAAGTCAGAGTCCTGCGGAGGGAGGGGAGGCCCAGGCAGGCGGGCCCAGACCCAGCGCTGCGGTGGGAGAGGTGTAGGGGGTTTGCCGGCTCTCCTAGACCTTTTCTCCAGGCAGGCAGGCGAGGAGGCCCCTTCATGATGCCCCAAATGTCCTTCCAAAAGTTCTGGTCTGATGACAGGCCTCGTCTTCAAGGCCCAGCCCAGGTGCCCCCCACCTTCCGGGAGGCCTTCCTACCTGTACAGAAAGTCGTGGTTTAACCATGTCATAACAACCAATTTTCCCACAGCCTAATTGATATAAACAAGGGTCAAGTGTCCACGGCATCTCAGCAATGTTGTAGCAAAACGATGTTGAGCAAAAGGACGTTATTCAAGGACCTGCTGCATTACAGATTTTATGCCAACTGGTCCTGAAGTTCGGTCACTGACAGTGAAGACAGTGTCCCAGGCACCCATACTGCCTCTAACCCTCCTAAGAACCCTGCCAACCTGTGGGTGATGGGCGAGGGGTTGGGGGTCCAGAGGTGAGGAAGAACTCTTCCTTGTTCTCAAAGCTAAGGGGTGGGGCCAAGCCTCCAGCCCAGGCCTGTGGGCCACCAGGGGTCCCAGGTCTTCCTTCCCCCTAGACAGCGGCCACCCCTCCTCAAAACCTCCCCGGACCCGCCTGCTGAGAAGCCCCCGCCTCCTCGCAGCTCACAGTGCTTGGTGCTTCTCTTGTCGCCCCCAGGGGGCACCCACACCACTGCTCCCCTCAGCCCAGGTGTTCTGTGGGAGCGGTGCCTGGCTTCCTTTTATTTCTCTTCCCCCTAAACCTACTGCAGTGCTTGGCATGGAGACAGTGCTCCATAAATGTCTGCTTAGATGAAATCAATGTCTTCCTTCGGGGTCCAGCTCCTTTCTGTCATCATCCAGGGCTGGCCAAAGAGAACAAGTTCCAAACAGCAAATGGGCCCCTAAAGCACAGCTCTGCTGGGCTCTTGAACCCGTGCTGGCTCCCAGTGCCCTGGGCAGAGGGCAAACGCCTCCCTCTGGGGCTCCAGGTCCTCGGTGACTTGGTGGCAACTTGACCTGGTACATCTTCCCCTAAAGAACCCCTCTGGGTTCCACACCCAGCTCTAGGCTCCAGTCACAAAGAATGGCCAGTTCCCAAATCTATCCCCCGTTTTCCTGCCCCTGGCCTTGGCTGTGCCTGCCCTCTAGAACCCTGCTCTTCACTATCTGTGTGCAGAAGTCCCGGCCATCCTTCAACATTCAGCTCGTGCTGCCTCCTGGGGGCAGCTGAGCCCTTGAGCTGCGGATGGAATTGTTTTCTCCTCGTGCCCTGCAGCCCCCATCTTTGCCATGGTCCAATCCCACCCCAGTCTCTAGTACAATGTGGTGTGCAAGTGTCTTCTCTGAACCCCGAAGAGATGGGGCTCAGCCCCTCTGAACCTCCCCACACCAGGCATTTGGCTGGCTCTGCAGAATGCAGGAGCTACAACAAGGCCGGGGAATGGCGGAACTACAGAGGCTTGGTATCATCAAAAGGGTGTGGGCTTTGGCGTAGGGAAGACCTGAGTTTGAATCCTACCTCTGCCATTGCTGTGTGACTGGGCAAGTTTCTAAACTCTCTGAGCCTTAGCTGCCTCTTCCATAAAATAGGGCTGGTGATGCCTATACCATAAAGGACCGTGGAGGTGGTTAGAAGAAGACGACATACCAAAGTCCAGCAGGCCCCTGGAAATGGTGGTCCCCCACCCATAGTCACATCCATGCTCAGAATAGCTTTTTCATGTACTCAGAAGGATAAAGGAAACTATATCAGAAACCATCTTCTTCTTCCCAACCTCTGCTGGAATTCCTGACTGAGTTGGAAGCTCCAAGAGGACAGGACACATTCTGGCCTGTTCAAAGCTAAACCCCCAATGCCTGGTGTAGGTAGGTGGGTAGATAGTAGTACCTGATGTATACATAGTAGATGCTTAATATCTATTGAATGAATGAATCTCCACCCAAGTCAGCAGGACTATAGAACCTCTATTCATCAATCAAGAAAGGAAACTTAGGATCGGCACTCTCTCCTCAAATTACCTTAAAACAGTTTTGAAAAAAAAGGCTTAACCTTTGTTGAACGTGTCCTGTGCAAGGGCAGGCATACGTGAGGACTTGACGGGGAATTCTTCTCTGACACAGCAAACCTACGATGCGGGTGCTACTTTGTCTGTTTTTACATGTGGGGCCTGGTGCGCGCAAGTGATGTGTATAAGCTGATAGGAGCAGGCCCCAGGCCCCAGGCCCTGACCCCTCTTCCGCTTTGGGACTGAAGCCCTGGGCTGCCACCTGCCACCTGGGTGTGCCCTTCCCAGGGGAGGAGCAGGGCGAGTCCTCCAGTCCTCTGGGCTGACCAAGGGTGTGGACGGCGGCCCGGGAGGACAGGGACCCTTCAAGGAGAACTGGAAGAGAGCAAAGGGGGCCCAGGACCTTTGGGCCCCAGGCGAGGCCTGCAGTGTGTTCGAGTTCAGTGGCTGATTCCTTCTGGCTGGTCCAGACTCTCTGACCCTCCCAGTTCTCCAGTACAGGACAGAGCCCCTTACGCAGGGGCAGCGAGGATCAGAATGACCGAAAACAAGGCACTGTACATGGAGCAACTTGCAAGGAGCTCTTGGTCCGCTGAAGAGGCTTCTTGCCTGCTGTGGGGGAGGCGGAGATGAGCACGCGCCATGTTTGTGAACCACAGAGTTCCAGGCACGTGTTTGTTCACGGATGTCCTATTCCTCTGAAAACACAAGGGCACGAAAGAGCAGAATGAAGTGCTCATGACACCCCTTCCACATTGCTGACAGCCAGGCCGCGACTCCAGCGTGTCTGTGTGGGGGACAACAGTGGGGAGTGGAGAGGGCGAGTGGAGCAGCACAGAGCGGGCCTTTGTGAGTCCCCAAGGCAAGGGGGAGGCCATGCATTGTTAGGGAAGTGAGCTGGACCACATGACCTCTGGAGTCCGGAACTACCACAAACGTCCACTAAACTTCTGTCTGCATGACAAGGGTCCCCTGCTGCTTCAGCTTTCTACACGGATGTTCTACATCATCTCATCTGCCTCTCACAGCAGGACAAGTATTAGAATCCCCATTTTGCAGATGGGGACACTCAGGCTCAGAGAGCTGAAGCCCCTGTTCCCCTCCAGTTCGAGAGAAGGCCTCAGTCTCCCCTCTCTCCTGTCTGCCCAGTGAGTGAAAACTATACCTCTAGGTAAGTTGTAAGCCAACATATGGCTCAGCAAATGTTTGGTTTGTATTTCCAAGATCACCAACAAGAGGCCTCTGTGTTCACCTTGCAGACACAGGCAGGCCCCAGGGCACCAGGCTGTCACATCTTGTGGGCGGTGCCCGAGAACAGAGGTGCTCATTGTGAGAGGAGGCAGCAGCGATCCTCCACAGAGCAGGGCAGGGCAAAGCCGGGCAGCGGGACAGCTGTGAGGCGGGTGCCGCCGCCGCCGCTGCCGCCTGGGTTCCAAGAATGCAGTCCATGCAAGTATAGCCAGGTCTGGGCTGGGGAAGGTGGGCCTGGCACAAGGTGGCATGTCTTTGTCCTCTTAGTCTGCACCCCTTGAAGGAAACATGAACACTGCTGCCTAGTATGTAGACCCCAACCCAAGGGCTGTTGCTTGGCTGCAAGAAATGTAAGGAAAAATCCTGATGAAAACAATTAAATGAGCCAGAGGCCTTCACAGCTACAGAAGCAAGCCTTCGTTACCATCATAACTCATTCTACGGGTGAGAAATGGAGGGCTGGAAAAGCGACTGACTTGCCTCCTCAACAGCTAGACTTGAACTTGGAGTTGAACCCAGGTCTTCTGAATCCAGAGGCCTCTAATGAGTTCAGTGCAAATCCCAAGTGCAACACATTTTCAAAATAGTAGTAATGACCATGATACCCAAAGCCAGCATCCACTGAGCACTCACTATGCCCCCGATTCTTGGCATCTACTGTCACCCCATTTTACAAATAAGGAAAGAAAGACAACTTGCTCAGGTCACCTCGCGAACAAGCAACAACACAAGGCATTAAATCCAGACCCCGCCCCTGGCATTTGAAATTCTGTGCACTCTGCTAGTTCTAGGCTGGGCTCACTTGTCAGATAAAGACAGCCTGCTCATATCTGATGCAATGTCTCCTGACACTTCCACCTGCAGTCACCCAGACGCTTTCTCAGAATCAGAGGACCTGCAGGGAGCAGGCTGGGCATTTGTGGGAACAAACCTCCTATCTTGGAGCCCCAGTGCCCCAGCCCAGCTGTTTATATGTTCTGTTGTTGCCCTTCCACAGAGAGCAGAGAGAAGACGAGAGAAATAGGAGGGGACGAGCCAGAGGCATGGCTCTCCAGGGGCTGCCTGCCACCCACTGGCATCTCAGTCTCCCTTTCCCCCTGTGGCATCCAGCTGCATGGGCAATCCTCAGACAGGCAGGGACATGCTCTCAGCTTCCCCTGGGAGTTCAGACCATAGGCGGCAACCACAGCAGTCAACAGTTATTCAAAAATGCCCCTCCACCAGGGTGGTGGAGTGGTCTGAGGAGCCCAAAAGGCCCCAAGTGCAGGCCCCTCGGCCGCATTTGGAGAAGACCGGTACACAGCACAGAAGAATGATGTGGAAACAAACCATCTCCCTGTGAGCAGGCCACATGATTACATACGCATTTTAGCATCCTAAAGAGATGGGCTTGGCTTCCCTGAGAGCTGATGCACTCATTAATTGAACAAATCTCTGCATGTTCATTCTGTGCCAGGCACTGATCTAGGTGGGGACCCGGGTTTAAACAAGGCAGGCAAAGTCTCTGACCTCATGGAGCTTAAAAATCTCTATCCATATGAAGATCTGACCTGCCATACAGAAGAGCAAAGACATTCTATCAAATCTTTGGTTTTTTTCCCACATAGGAGACAAAGGCACTTAAAGGAACATTTCTATTTATCAATATAATTAGCAGATGAATCAAAGCTATTAAACGCTAGTGTTTTTTCTTTTCTTTTTTAGGTTACTAAATGAATTCATTCATATGTCAAACAGAAAAGCCAACTGGAAAAACCTGTCCCTCAGTAACATATTAGCCAAAGGAAACAAGTGATCCCAGTTCTCTCATTTAAACTCCCCCTTTTCTCTGCAGACCTGCTGTTCACACGTGTTAAATATTAATTACAACAGTTACTCATTAGTACATAGCAAAAAGCTTGTGGTACAAACACAATTGTTAATTTCCTCACAGGCCCAAGGCATTCTGGGAAGATGTGCAGGAGGCAGGAAGCATCATGGGAGCCCGAGTAGGCCAATGGCGAGGAGGAGGTGGTATATGCTGGGTGCACCAGGTGATGGTGGCAGTTCTAAGATTCCCCAAGGGCCCTCCTGCAAAAAACATTCTGTAGAGGCCGAGCCTGTCAATTCTGAGTGCAAGAGGATGAATCACAGGGCTTGGTGGGAACAGCGTCTGACACACACATCAATGCCAGCAGCTTGGGAGCATTTGCGATTGACTGTGACAAGTCACAAGGTCAGCACAGAGTGGGCACGACTGCTTCTGCCTCAACACCACCCCGAGCCACCTCCCTTCAGCACCAGGTAAAGGGGATGCTCAGACGGGCCCTTTCCACACTGGAGATGTCAGTGCAGCAGTGGAGAGCGAAGGCTTTGCAGTCAGACTGGCCGAGTTCACTGTCTGTGTGATGGTGGGCGAGCTGCTCACCCTCTTTGAGCCTAAGTATTGTTATCTGTGCAATGACAGTGAAACCACACCCACCTTGCAGGGCTTCCAAGGGTTAAGCCAGGCCAGCTCACTAAGTGTTAATTTCCTGCCCTCCCCCCACCCCCCTTACCTTCATAGAATTTTTTTTTTAAAGATTTATTTTATTGATTTTTGACAGAGTGAAACAGAGACAGAGAGAGACAGAGAGAAGGGGGAGGGCCCAGAGCAGTCTCCATAGTTGACATTAGTTTTCCATATAGGTTCACTCCACAGGTGTGCACAGGGCTGCACAGGGCAGGAACTGGGCCGGGAGCCTCCCGCATAGGCCCCGGCAAGAACTGAACTGGGGGCACACCCCAGCTCAGCATGTGGGTCCGCATGGGCCGGGGCCGGGACTTGATCGTCGGTCCCCGGGCTTCAAAGCGAGCGCTTAGCCTGCTGAGCCATCCCAGCTTTCCCCATAGGATTATTTTTAAAGTAGCTAATTGAGAAGGCTCAGAGGTGACTCACAATTGTTTAGGAAACAGACATACCTGGGACCTTACTTTTCCTTTTCTCTGCCCTTTTAGCCTTGCTTGATGAGGCTAGGAAGCTGTCAGCACTCAAGAGCCTGCCTAGTTAAGGGGCGACCAACACAGCATTTGCACCCCCACCCCCCAAGCTGACAGTGACAACTGTGTATCTGTTTCAGAAGAAATCAATAAACACCCACACAGGATGTGGTTGGAGCACAGAGGGGTCTCAGCCCAGACTGGAATGAGGGTGGAGAAGAGACTGGTCATGTCAGGGAAGGCTTCCTGGAGGAAGTGGCATTGACCCGAGCTGGCCTGTGACCTCCTCTCCCTAACTCCAGCACTTGACCCATATACTGAGTATGTTCTAGGTTCCCAAAGTGGGGTCCCCAGACAGCAGTATCAGCAATACCCGGGACCTTGTTAGAACCACAAAGTCTCATGTCTCATATCCCCAGAACCTATGAATTCTGGGGCAGAACCCAGCCATCCATTTAGTGCTTCCTCCAGGTGACTGTGACACACGCTCAGGGCAAACCCACCGATCCACACAACTAGAATGCAGAGGAGGGCAGAGGGGAGCAAGGCAGTGGGGCCCTTTCGTATCCAGAGACCAGTGAATGAAGAATGAAAGTCCCGGGTGGCTTATGGGTAGTACTCTTGCTGAAATTGAGATTCAGGATTTCCAAAAGTGTTGCTTTCCACACCATCCATTTCATTGCCAGGCGTAACTGGAATGAGTTTTGCAAATGGGTCCTCTGTGCCCTCTAAGTACCTCTTTATGCAGTAGCACTGTTTTAATATTAAATTAGATTTTATTTAGTACAGCAAGCCTTCCCTGAACACCAATAACCATCCTCTCATGCACGACCCTGTAAGGCTTACAGAGTCCTTTCATCCAGATCTTTCCCCTTGATCATCAGAGATCCAGTGTGGCAAGGGCTGTGACTATCTCCCACTTTACAGATGGAAAAACTAAGGCTCAGGGAAACGGAAGAACCTGTCTGAGGTCCCACAGCTGGTGAGTGAGTGGTGGAGCTGGCCTGTGAACTTGGGATCGTCTGACTCCTGCTGTCCCGCTGGCTCCAGGCGTGCATGACACTGTCCTGAGCTTTCTAGAGCAGAGAAACTCACCAATAAGCTAGTGGGGAAGACAGACAAGAACCTCAACGATCTGTGCTCAGCACGAGCTGTAGGTCTGTCTTCTATTTTGCTTGAGGCACACCTGTCACTGGCTGAAGCCAGGACACAGACTGAAAAGTAGCTGCAATGGAAACACATCTTCAGACTGTTAGTTAAAAATGACATGACTGTTTCTCTAGAAGATCTCGAGGGTGCCCCTCACACATTCTGCTGCCTGGCTCCCTCTGATCACTTCTCAGAGCCAACTGCAAATCTTCACTCACACACTCCTTCTTCCATTTTTGGCCTGATTGGCTTTACCATGAGGTCTCTAGCAGTTCCCTTCCCATGGCTCTAGTAACCCTCATGAAGGCTTAAACTTCAAGAACTTAAGCCCCTATGGAATATTCAGCATGAACCATTCCGAATGGAAAGGTACATCCCCGTATCATATCCTACCTGCTGTAGACATAGGGAGAAATTGGTGCATGGGTGATAAAAGGCAGGTGACATTTCCCACTGGGCTCTGGGAGGGTGAGGGCTGCAACCATCGTTTATGTAGCATCTTGGATTGCAGCAGGGAGCCCAGACATCGACTGGGTTAGGGCTTGTGCTCTGGAGTCGGACTTTGTAGGTTCAAATCTGGGCTCTGTGGTTAACTAGCTATGAGTCCCATGGCATGTTATTTCTTCTCTTTGGTCCTCAGTTTCCTTATCTATAAAGGTAGGAAATGAATCTCCTAGAGGGTAGTTTTGAGGACTAAATGAGATAATGCATACAGCAAGTTCCCAGAAAATGCCAGCACCTTCCTGATGCAGGGCCCTTTAAGCCTCACCAGAGCCCTCTGTGGCTAGAACATGCTCCAGATGAGGGAATAGATGTTTCCAAGACAGGCTTAATCCTTGTCCTCCCAGTGGCTAGAGATGTGAAGACAGCAGATCCATGCCACCCTGAACCTGGGCCTGCTTCTGTCCATGCAGCTCCCTGGCCCCTCCTGTGCAGGATCCACCTGCCTCTCCGATGATCTGTACTACAAATCCCAGGGGCTGCTCAGACCCTCCACACCCACCAGTGCTGCCCTCAAGACAGTGTGGAGACCGCCCAGGCTGCTGCTTCTGCCCCACACTGGGCAGGGAGCTGCACAGAGCCCTTTTGTAGGCCCTGAGCTGTACCTGGGGGCTGCGGGCTGGGCAGGAAGGCCGTTTGTAGACCCACCTGGCAGCCTCACAATTTGTTGCTGTAAAGACTCCCAGGGGTGAGGCAAAGCAGGCTAGGAAGCGAGTGCAGCCAACTCTGAAGGCAGGTGTCTGCGGGGTGAGAAAGGGGGCTGACAGCTTGATGGAAGCCACACCACCGCTGTGGATGGCAGGGCTGCAGCTGGTTTCCGGCAGCCGGCGGTGAAACCTAACCAGGTATCTGTCCAGGGGGCTAGGATCCACGATGGGGCCTACTGGGCTGGTTAGGGGGTAGGGGTGGGGGTTCTGGCTGAGGCCTCAGTCACCTGCCAGGAGGGGGAGTGGGCAGTGAAGGTCCAGGGATTTGGGGAGAGCTTGTGTACTTCTCACTGTGACCCGGCCACAAAATTCTGAGAAGGGAAGATCGTTATTCCTAAGAAGCTAGGACCACTCCACACTCTAATAGCTGTTTTCACTGACAACCAGGAAGTGGTCATCAGAGGCTGCAATCCCCAAGTCTGGCTGAGATGGGAAGGGTCTGACTTTCAGAAATGCTAGTCTGAAGCCACTGGCCCACAAGGGCTGCTTCTGTGGAGAAAGCCCGCCTTTGAGAAGTACGTCTTTTTATGAATGTGATGAGGAAAGGTAGAAAGGCAGAAAGCACGTTTGCTTCACAGACTGAATCTTGGAGCTAGTTCACAGGGCTTCATGTCTGTCAGTCTGTGACCAGCATGCTGGGGTCCCGATGGACGCAGCGTGGTGGCATCCCCGGGGTGACTGCAGGCCAGCCTCTCACCACTGACAAAGCCCTGCGACATCAACTCTGCCTCAGTCGAGCTTCTGCTTGCAAGTTGCCAGGGACAGAAAGCTCAGTATACACTTTCAGGTATAACAAAAATTCTCGCCATGCACCTGGACCCTGAATCCCTGAGTCCTCCTTGGTGGGACCAGCCCTGCCCTTTGGAAGTCCCTCACACACATCACTCTTTGGAAATCTGA
Organism: Craseonycteris thonglongyai; assembly: GCA_004027555.1. Lineage (NCBI taxonomy): Eukaryota > Metazoa > Chordata > Mammalia > Chiroptera > Craseonycteridae > Craseonycteris > Craseonycteris thonglongyai. The sequence continues at coordinate 49,356 of PVKE010002866.1, forward strand.
AAACATTAACCAGGTTCCCTGCCCAGCTTTCCTCATCCAGGCTAAACATGCAGAATCAAAGAACAGAAGGGGTGGAAAGAGACAGTAATGAATTTGCCCAGACAACTTGATCCTATACAGATGTTCCCCAGCAAGATGTTCCGGATCTTGCACCCCAGGCTCCCGGGATCCATCACAGATCCCAAGAGCCCAGAACGCTGAGTGGGCACTTAGAACAGGGATGGTAATGAGCACAGGGGCTAGAAAAGCGCTGCCTTGCTCCCTGACAATGCCAATGACTTGCTAAAGCATGTGCGTGCACGCACACACACCACTCACTCAGGGGGATAACATTATCCTTCATTCCTGAGCAGCCGCACTTGCACTTCAGTGTGGACAAATGGGACTGTGACAGCACGTTAGCAATCAAACCAATTGAGCTGTTGCGACTCCTCGGTACCTGACAGGCGGCCCATCCTCTCACTGCATCTGCACGCTGGGCTGAACATCGGGAGGGCGCTCCTCACCTACCAGCACTACACACGGCAGGCTGTTCACAGACGTGGGAGGGATCGGTCAGGACTAGAGGCTGGTGCTCAAAGCACCCCACCAGCCCAAGTGAAACAGCTTCGTCTATGCCCCCGAAATCAGAACTGAGCCGAAAGCTTCTTGGGAAAAGCACAACCGATCTATACGCTGGAGCAGGACACACAGAGATAAACCACTTGATCAAACGCAGATGGGAACTTGATTTTGTCTGTCATCTATTGGCAGCCTAAGACATGGACCTATAATGACACTAATGATAGCAACTCAGCAACATAAAGCCTACTCCAGAATGGATACTTGTGGCTCAGAAACGTACTCAGAGACAGTTCTATCTGAGACCCTGTGATCCTTTGTGAGAAACAGAATGTATAGAAGTTCTAAAGCCACCTTGGGGCAGAAGTGGACAAGTTCTGAAACGTTATCCAGGAGGGTAAGTGTTTTACTTTAACGTGCACGCGAATCACCTGGGGGTCTTGTGAAAGCAGAGCCTGGCTCTGTAGGTCTGGGGTGGAGCCCAAGGCCCTGCATTTCTCACCAGCTGCCAGGTGATGTGTTGCTCCCGGTCCAGGGACTACATTTTGAGCAGCAGGTGCCAGACTAGAGCATCAACTGTAGCACAGCCCATGAGTGGCCTGCAGGACCTCAGTCCAGGACAAGGTGAGACCCTACACCTGTCTGCAGTGCTATCTCATGCCACGGGCCCTCACTGTCTGGAAAAATTGTCACATGAGCCCCATTAGCCCTTTAATCAAACTGGTGTTTGCAGAAAGCAGGTTGTCAGACAGTAAGGGTTCCGTTCTAGCTCCTCTTCACCCAGGAGAAGCACAGCCCTTTATCAGCCATGTCGAGGGCACAATGACAGTCTTTGGATTCCCTTATGGCAAGGGAAGCCAGGAGGCTGTGAAATGCATGGGAGAGACCTGAGGTGACCAACAACCTTCAGCCATACGACTACTCTCCTCTCTGGCTCTGGGCCAAGTGCTCAGCCCAGCATGGGAGGCGAGAACTTTCAGAATGAACTCTGCATCGTGGTGAAGAAAGGTTCACCAGGGATGAGCGCAGGAAGCTCCACAGCCCTAGAGAGGCAGTAAGGAAGCCCCTGGGGCACGTGGCTGACTACCAGGAAGGGCTCACAGAGATGATGACGTTTGAGCTGGGCCCCAAGGAGGCACCGGAGTTTCCAGATAGGAGAAGGCAGGGAAAGGCCTAGAAGGAATGGGATTGGCATCAAGTGTGCTACATCCATCAACTGAGGGGAACAGGATGGGGGTAGGGCCGAGGCCTCACTGTCGGGGCTAGAACTGGAGGAAGGGTCTAGTTGTACATGACAAAGGGAAGTTTCAGGCAAAACGAATTTTAAATTAAAAACAAAAACTCTCCCTTTACGATCTTCAGTATGGTAAGAGTTAGTCACTCAATGTCTCATTTTTCACAGGTCTAAATGCTTAGACACATAAGCTTTTTTTAAAAAGATTTATTTTATTGTTTTGACAGAGAAGAGACAGAGGGAGACAAAGAGAAGGGGGAGGGCCCAGAGCAGTCTCCATATTTGCAAGGTCATCAGTTTTCGATATGGATTTGTTCCACACAGGTGGATGGGGGGTGGCGTGGGGTGGGAACTGGGCCGGGGAACTCCTGCATGGGAGCACCCCCTCAAGCCAGGGGCCAAATGGGGGTGGGGGCAGAACTGATCTGGGGACCTCCCACATGGGAAGCAATCCCCAGTTCATCATATGGGCCTGCATGGGATGGGACTGGGACTCGATCCTTAGCCCCTGGGGCTGCAAGACGAGTGCTTAACCCATTGACCCATCCCAGCATCTCCGACACATAAGCTTTTTGCATCTGGCTTTTTCACCTCTTAACATTAACCATAAGCACTTTCTTAGGTTATAAACCTGTCGACATCACTTTTTAGTGGCTACACCATAATGTTCCAGTCAGTCAGTCCCTATTTGCTAGAATATGCAAGCTGTTCCCCATCTTTTATGATCAGAAACAATGCCTTTTCTGAATTTTAGATCATAACCTTGGCCTGACTTCTAAGGACTGGAATTAGAATCAAAGAGTGTGAATGTAAGCTTAATACCTGTGACGTGTGTGGCAGACCGCTTTCTGAAAGGCTATGCATGAGAGAGGAGTTTTAAAGATTTATTTTTATTGTTTTTTGACAGAGAGAGAGACAGGCAGAGAGAGACAGAGAGAAGGGGGAGGGCCCAGAGCAGTCTCCATAGTTAACAGCATTAGTTTTCCATATGGTTTCATTCCACAGGTGGGTGTGGGGCTGCGCAGGGCAGGAACTGGGCCAGAAGCCTCCTGCATAGGCCCCAGCAAGAACTGAACTGGGGGGCACACCCCAGCTCAGCATATGGGTCTACATGGGCCGGAGCCGGGATTCGATCCTCAGGCTCTGGGGCTGCAAAGTGAGCGCTTAACCCGCTGAGCCATCCCGGCTTCCCCGGGAAAGGAGTTTTAGAACTGCAGCGGATACTTGGGTTCTAGAAAACCAGTCTTGGAGTGGATGCAGGGGAGCCACCTGAGGGCTCTTGACCAGGGCAAGGGCCAGCCCCTGAGGATGGGCCCACAGTCTATGCTGTGAACAGGTTTATGCTAAAGCTGGGACAGGAAGTACGAGAGCCGTCTGGAAAAAGCCCAGCCTTAAGTGCTTCTATTTTTCGTATTACAGGCCGAATACCTTCCCAACAGCCCTTGTACACAGGCCTAGCACAGCCATGACCAGATGGAAGTGCTGGCTCCCTCAGGCCCTGCAGGAGCTGCTCTGCAAATTGGTTTTCTTTTGGGTTCTAAGGACGTTCCCTCTGAACTCCGTGCTTCAGTGAGCTAGAGCCCTATCAAGAGGCCCAAGTCAGATTCAGCCAATGAGATTCTCTGGGCCATCTACGAAGACTGGGGAGACTGGAACGGAGACCCAGGACCTGGCCTGGCTTCCCTTCCCCCCAGGACATTCACCTCCTTTGAGGGGTGCGTCTGTACTAGAAGAGAGGACAGCCTAACTAGATTATCCAACAAAGCCCCGTGGCTTCCTGGAGCAGCAGGGACCAGTGCACTGACACCCTTTACCAAAGGTGAGTGCCAAGTGAGGTCAGCGGCCACTTTTGAGCAGAGCCACCGCTTCTTACCTGCCAGAGCTGGGATGGTGACCCGGTTCCACTCCCACGGCTGGTCATACTCGTCGGCAGGCCTGTCGTCGTCCTGGGGCAGCTTGCTCTCCCGCAGTCGGGGGCTGACCGCGCTCTCGGAGTCTGAGTCGACACTCTGGCCCTCGGGTTCGTAAGGGGTGTCATATAACTGGATGCCTTTGTGCTGGGACCGGACACTTTCCTGCCTCTGAAATTCTGCAGGCAAAAAGAAAGATGCCGAGATGTATGGACGTGCAACACACACTTCCTCACCTGGGACCTGCCAGGTGACACCCACAGTTCAGAGCTGCCAGCCAGGGAGGCGGGGGCTGCATAGGAACAGCCCCCTTTTCTGTGTTTAATGGCTCCTCCCACACCATGAAAGTAGCAAGGATCACAGGTTCTTGGACCTGATGACAGGACCAGAAGGTGTACTGCCACCATCTGTGATGCTCACACCAGCCCAGAGCAGACAGGGCTCTCACCCCCTCGCTTCACAGATGAGTGGGGTCTTCCCCAGTAGGGTTGTTTCCCATCCCCTGGACTTTCATTCCCTGAATAAGAAGAAGATTCGGCCCAAGGATCCTCAAGTTTTCACCCAGCATGTATATTCATTTCCAAAGACCTAACAAGCCTCCCTAGCAGACCCTCAGTAAAGCCCTACGTGTTACCCTGTCCCAGCATTTCTACCCCCCCGGAGCCTGCCCATCTTCTAACACACCGAGCACATCTGAGAGACAGGAGAGCACATGTCCAGCTCCACTTCTGAATGAGGAAGGAATGCCCTCTGTCTTCTGGAGAGAATGCCAAGGACTGGCTCTGGTGTGGGCTGCGGGGTGACCTCCCGTCTAGACAAGGCCCCAGACACAGGACATTCATTTCAGCTGCTGCTCAATGCCAAGAGGCCAGTGGTGAATGAAAGATGGATGCTACAACTGGGTGCTTCCGAGTCAAACAGGGACACTTTAGTTGCTTTGATCATAAACACCCACTGAGTGCAGGACCCACATAGGGATACGAGGAAGGGAGGGTTCGCTGTAAAGGCTGCTGTCAGGAGGCCCACCATTTCTGGAAGAGGTTCAACCACCTACAATCACCACACTACTCCGTGGCAAAGGGGCTCAGTGCAGCGTCTGTGAGGGGTCTGTGGGGGATGAGGCAAGAGGAACAGACATGACATTTGAACCGAGAGCTCTGACGAGTGGAAATAGGAGAGGACAGGAGTCCCCGTGGTAGGATCAGGGCAAGACGAGGCAGTGGGGCTGGGGAGGATGTGCTCACAGCCTACTTTCCTGTTTCCTATGGCAAAACACACGTATAACATTGGCCATTTCAAATGTACAGCTCAGTAGCATGAAGCATATTCACACTGTTGGGCAACCATCACCACCATCCATCTCCAGAACTTTTTCATTGTCCCAAACTGAAACTCTATACCCTTTAAACAGTAACTTCCCATTTCTCCCTGTCCCAGCTCCTGGCAACCACCATTCTATTTCTGTCTATGAAGCTGAGACTCTATGTACCTCATACAAGGGAAAACCATACAATTATCCGGTACGTGCCCTTTTATAACAGGCTATTTCCCTTAGCGCCATGTTTTTAAGGTTCTTCCACAGGGTAGCACATGTCAGGATTTCATTTCTTTTTAAGGCTGGATAGTATCTCATTGCATGTCTACTCACTGTCCACTTTTGCTGGAGTCCTGGGTGCAAGGAGCTGAGAGAGTGGAGGCGAGGGTCTTGAACGTGAGCTGTTTAAACAGACTCTTGAGGTATTCTCCAAATCAGAGTTCCAATGGCACACAGACGTGGTAGAGGCCTGTGGGAGGTCTGTGCCTTCAAGAGCAGCTGACAAAGCACATGAGTGATGCCAGCCCTTCTGAGCAAGAACATCGCTTCAAGGCTGGGCTTCATGATCCAAGGCCAGCTCATGGGCGAGCAAAATAGCCTACCTCGCACACATGCCCTAACACAACAGAAGCCAGCTGAGGCTGTGCCAGAGGACGTCAGTGTGGACGTGAAACAATGTTACGGTAGTATTTCCCAAACGTCCTTTAGTCACAGGCTGACTTCATGAGTTTGCTGTTTTTTGAGTAGCAACCACATTATGTACCATTTTTATTTATGTCGATCTTATGTTTTCAGAGGAAATAAAATCACTTAAAAAGTAAACTTTATGTCCCCATCCCATAAGCCATTATCCAAACAGTTGATAAACATAAAAGAATGAAGGAAGACAAAGCTAGGTAGGTACCCCTGCCCGCTGGGAGGCTGGCCCAAGGCTTGCTTTCCCTCAGGAGATGAGCAAGTATAGGAGAGCTGTAGGAACCCAAGCAGCAAATGGAGACATCCCTTTGACTGAGAATAAGTTTCTCTTTTTAGAAAAAGAGAGGGAAGCCAGGATAGCTCAGTGGGTTGAGCGCTCCCTTTGCAGCCCCGGGGTCTGAGGATTGAGTCCTGGCCATGGCCCGTGCTGACCCATATGCTGAACTGGGGTGTGAGTTCCATGTGGGAGGCCCCCAGTTCGGTTCCCGCTGGAGTAAGCTTCCCATGCGGGAGGCCCCCAGCCTGGTTCCCGCCCTGGCAGGCCCCCGCCCACCTGTGTAGAATGAAACCATGTTGAAAACTAATGATGTACAAGTATGGAGACTGCTCTGGGCCCTCCCTCTTCTCTCTGTCTCTGTCAAAAACAATTAAAAAAAAATTTTTTTTAAAGGGAGAGAAAGCACGCAAGAAAAGGGAAAAAAACTTTCTCACTACATGGTTCATAGGCCACCTAATAATATCCTGTCTTCTCTGAGAAGATGTCCCATACTTTGGCAAAACACCCTCTACTGGGTCCCACAAGTAAAGTGGGATCATTTGTTAGTTTTGAGGATGACGTATCTCTTTTTATGGGTAAGGAACAGGAAAAAAGAGCTTTATAAGGTAGGACTTGGTCACTTTAAGATAAAGGTCAACTGTAAAGTACTGGAGACAACTCTGTCATCACTAAAAATCTACCAAACTCTTCTACTGCTTCGTCATCTGCATCACTCTTGCCTGGTTCTAAGAAGTGCAGTCCTGCCTCCTGTCTTTGGAGAATTCTGAGGGCTGAGGACACCGGGACAGCAGCTGATAGGCACTGAACAAGAAAAAGCACTTTCTTCTTCACCCTATTTCACAAGCGGGACCAGCACCCACTACTGGGTACTCCACTGTTTACAAAGCATGCGAATCACCATTTAATTTTGGGTACTACAAAGCAATCCACCGATGTACTTCTGTGGCCCCCCCCAATAATCAGGTCCTCAAATTCCAGTTAATTTATGATAGTCCCTGACTACAGTGATAAAGTACTGGGAACAATATGCCAAATGCATGTAGATTAGTATTACAGAGTACTCAGAAAAGATGGATATTCTACATAAATACCAACCTAAAAGGAAAACACGTGCTGTGAGATTAGCTATTAAATCAAACGGCCTCGTGCATACACCTCTCAGGCAGGATTTATTGTTCCAAGAGCATCTGTGCCTTGGGAAGCTGGGTTAGTAATGGCATGCAGTCAGGGCAGGGATGTTATAATGGTAATCATTAAAACAAGCTTCCCCTTGTATTACATGGTGAATTCAAATTTTCATTAAGGCCCCAACAATAGGAAACAGTTAAGTAAATTATGGCATGCTAACTGGATGGAATATTAAGCAGCCATTAAAATGATAAATCTGAAGGTTATGTAGCTACATGGAAAAGCGTGCATGAAATTATGCTAATTTTAAAAAATACAAGATTGTTTATATGTCGAGAGCAAACCGTATAATGCGGGCTTTCTAAACAAGCCCAGGACAACATGAACAATTCCCCAAGGGGAATTCTACTCCTTGCTTAGGCATTGCTGGATGTCAGCATCCCACACTTAGCCCATAATATCTAAACTCTGATGACAGAAGTGTTGTTAAGTACAGACACACATGAATAAAGGGCTGAAAACCTGGTTCAGGAAGATAAACAGCTAGTGTGTACAGAGGAAGGAATTACTGTATAATTATTTATGAAAGTTGTTTTAAATAATGAATAACGGGGGTGCTGGAACAGCTCAGCAGTTGAATGCTTGCCTTGCAATTGTGAGGTCTGGTGTTCAATTCCTGGCCCCAGCCCCAGCCCATGTAAACCCATATGCTGAACTGTGTCGCACTGGTAACTGCTGGGACGATGGTGGAGGTTCTCGCCCTGCATGGCCCCACATCCACCCGTGTGGAATGAAGCTATGTCACAACTAATAGTGTACAACTATGGAGACTGCTCTGTGCTCTCCCCTGCACCCTCCCTTCTCCCAAAACAATAAAATAGAAATAAAATCTTCAAATAATGAGTAAGGATGCTAGTAAAGAAAAATGTAATTAAGATTGGGACACATAAAAGTAAATACAATTTTTAAGCAGGTTGGGCTTACAGTAGTGGTGTGTGTTTCTGAAGCAGCCGCCTTTCCTGGAGAGAATGCCCATTTAGGGAACCGCTTCTTTCCCAGGAGAGGTTTGCCAAGAGCCCCAGGAAGTCGAGAGCCTTCATGCCAGGCCAGCTTGCCAGACGTCACCATATCCTGCCTAATGACTGGGTCCATCCTCCTTATTACCCAGGCTGATCTGTGAACAGCCCAGAGACTGATCTAATAGGGGAGCTGGTGACCATATGTTTTAAGTCACAAGTTATCTGGACATCACCATCTATAGAATCATGGAAAATGACCTTTACTATGGGGTGGCAGGTTGCGATTTCATGCCTGTTAGGCAGGTAGCAGAAACATTAAACTGACAAGGTGGGGGTTTCATTTGACTCCTGGAGCAGAAAGCTCTTCAAGTGGAGCTACATGTGGAGAAAGAACAGAGACAGACAGACAGACACACACACACACACACACATACAGAGAGAGTGAGAGAGAGGAGAGAGAGAACTTTCTTTAGAGTCAGAATGTTAGAAGTGGAAGGGACACTTGGCACATTCACCAAGGGCACAGAGGGTGAGGCAGGTGAGGCAGGTGTGCTGACCAAGGACTGTGGCCACGGAGAGCCAAGCACCAGGGGATTATTTGAGCCATCAAGTATCTGAGCTAGGAGGCCTAGGATAGAGCTCAGTGCAAACCAGAAGCCTCCTGAGTGGATCTGACAAAGGTTTAGAGTTCCCCAAGTCCACGAGCAATGAGCTATAAGTGATACACTACACTCCAGCATTCAGCAACTCTATGCCTTTTTTTGTTTCCCTTTGGCTGCCAGGAAGCTCAGAGTTACTTTTAATGCCTAACTTCAATAGCTATGTTAGCTTAGATATCACATAGATTCAGACACCCATGCTTCTGCATGGATTCTGATTACTATTATAGCCTCAATATGCACATTTCTTTTTACTGCAGATAGCCTCAACTCTGTATTTTGAAAGCAGAGGAACATACATGTAGATGAAAAAATATGTAATATACTTTATGATAAATTCTTTTACTAGCAAGAAGACTAGCAGGAAAGAAACCTTGTCTTCATGTCTTTACCTTTCCTTCAGAAACAGAGAAAGGAGGGTAGGGCTTCGTTCCCTGGGAGGCTGAGGCCAAGGACATCAGTGCGCATCCCCTGGTGGACTGAACCGTCCTGGCACCCAGCCAGGCATGTACTGAATGACCAGCACCAGAGCTCGGCAGAGACAAACGGGACCCAGCCCTGGCCTTCAGGGAGCCCCTGCCACAGCCCGAGACGGCTCAGGTTCCTCACATGGAGCAGTTCTGACACTACGACTCAGCTGGGAGAAACCTCAGAGGGTCTTAAAGAATTTACACCAGGTCGTGGCACAGAAAATGGGTGTTTGATGGAGGTAGAGAGGCTGGAAGCCTGAGGCACACACGGGGAAGGAGGGCAGCCCGGGGGCCCAGGCAGCTGGAGGCAGGTGGAAGTGGGCTCTGAGTGGCCTTGCATGCCTCAGGATGGCACCCTCAGGAGCGTCTATGGAGAGGTGCTCTACAACCTCTGGGCAGGGCGGAGCTGGGCAGGGAGAGGCTGGCACAGACGTGTAGGAGCCTAGCTGGAAATGACAGACGCTGGCCTGCGGCCCCTCACCTCTAATTTTCCCAGCTGGGCTTGTCTGGGAATCCACACCAGATCCCAATCACAGGGTAGGGATGTGTGGCCCATGGAGGCTCCATTCCCAGGCCCTGCCTGGCTGTGCCATCAGACCTCTCCCACATGGCTTCGGAGACACCTGGACCGGTGCCTGAGATGCCAGGGAGGCAGGTGGCCTAGGTTCAGAGGTCCTGGGCAGCATTACTGGAAGGACACACCCATGTGACGGGGCCCTGCCCCAGCCCCCTAGAGGAAGGCAAGCCCTGGGTCCAGGTGAGCACAGCGTGATGGCTGAAAACGCTGATTCTGTCAGGGTGCTTGGGCCTGAATCCTGGTTCCAGTGTGTGTGGGGGGGGTGGGGGGGGTGGTGGAGAACAGGGTTCCCACCAGTTTCATCTCTGGAGCTGGGGACCACAGTATCCACCTCGGAAGGATGTTATGAGGATCATGTGAATTCATATACGTTCAGTGTTTAGAACATGCCTGACAATCAGAAAACACTCCAGGAATATTATTATGTGAATTAGCATCATTGGGGTTCCTTGACCCTGCCTCCTCTGAGACCACCTTTCGTCCCCTAGAGCACTGACGGCTTACTTCCTGAAACCTGATGGGCCAACCCTCCGTTGAAAGTGGAGGGGTTTCAACACTAACCTCTGAACTACTTCCACTTTTGGGTCCACAACTGAAGGTGTCAGGGGCGCTTTGGCAATCTCTTGTCTGCACAGGGGAGCCTTTTGGATCCATTCCTATGTGCAATATGGAGCACATAGGGGAGGCCTCAGTGACCAGGAGTCTAATCGCTACATTTTACAGATGGGGAAACTGAGGCCTGGGGAGGAGAAGTAGCAGGGGAGGGGTAAGGCCCCAGGTCCTCCCACTCCTGGATGAGGGCTCCTCCCCCTGCCTTTCCAGATGCTTTTGATCAGACCATCTTGCTTTTAATCTCCGAGAGGCAGGGGATTCCACTTTGGTCAGATCTGAGGTGTGAAAAGGCACAGCCAGGTCCACAGGCTGAGTGAGGAGCTCCCCAGCAGTGGCGGGTGGGCCGTACCAAATTAGACATGTAGCCGAGACCCAGCCAAGTTCCAGGGCACCACACTGAAGGGCAGACAGGGGACGTTCCCCCCATCCGAACTGTTAGAACATTTGCTGGAGACCCTCCTACCCAGGGTGTTTCAACAGATGCCTGGAGTCAGGTGTCCCTCGGAGGCCGAGCAGCAGGCGTGCTGGCAGGGCAGGGCGGCTCGGAGACAAAGCCTGGAGACAAACCCAAAAGGACACAAGCAGGAGGCCCCACCTCCTCCTCCTCTATCTAGTTTGGTTTCCGGAGCTGTCTGGAAGCCAGGAGACTGGCTAATTGGACGTCTGCTACCATCTCTTTTCCAGGCGTGCACAGAAACACCCGAGAAACAGAGGGTGAGCTCTGCGGAAGCAGGGGTGGGGGACAAAACCTGCAGTCATGCCGGAGGGAACGGAGGCATGGGCCTGCCACTGGCCAGTGGCACTGGTACCACTGCTGCTTCACACTCAGCCTGAGGGCGAGGGAAAGGCCTAGGTCCAAGTCAAGGGAGCCTGGTGTGCTCCCTTCCCTTGGTGATCTGTACAGTGACAGCGTCGGCCCTTGGGCCCCCTGACGTGTGGCACCAGAGGGGATGCAAACCTGATCGCACCAAATACGCTTTCCTCATGATTCAAAGGCCACACAGGGCTCTCCGCAGAGCTCTGGGATGCTCTCCACGGTCACCGCCCAGCCATCCAGCCCTGCCATCTCTCTGCACTCCTTCAGTGACTGTCTTCACACGCGGAGGCCTCCGAGCAGCTGCAGGCCTGAGTTCTGTCGCCCTCCCCCGTGGAGACTCACTGAGGCAAACTCGCTGCTTCAGGATCCTGACTGCACCCAGGCTCAAGGAGGTGTGTACAGGAGTCTCCATGTAGAGCGGCAGCTTCCTCTGGGGACAGCTGTCCGATTCCATGCAGACTGCAAGATCCAAACTCACAGGCCAGCTGGGGAGCCTGCCTGCTTTTCTTTCTCAAAGCTCCCCTGAGCCCTTACTGAGTGGTAAAGTGGACCCCCGGCCAAATGCTGAGCACCCCATGGTGTCAGACGAGGCTCCTGCCCCATCCCCAAGAACTCCGGGTTTAGCAGGAGAATCGGGACGCCAACATCTACAAGCACCGAGTTAGTAAGTTACGAGTTACTGAACACCACAGTCCCGGGCACTGGATGTGTACATTCCTCATCCGCATGGCACAGGGAGGCAAGTGCTGCTATACTTTACGATGCAGAAACTGAGGCTCAGGCAGGGGCAGAGGCTCAGCTGGGTTAACCTGGCCCTGACTAACCCCTAGAGTGGTGCAGACAGGGGCAGCTTGGTGAAGGCAGGAAGCAAATGCTGTCCCCAGAGTTTGTAGAGCTTCAGGGAGGAGGTGGCATTTCAAAGAATCTCAGGTCCTAGTAAAGGAGGCCCCAACAAGGGTCAGGAAAGCCCAGGCCTCTTTGCCTGGTGTCACAGACAGTGACGGGTGGGGCCAGGGTCGAATGCATCCAGAAAGGAGGAAGATGTAGACAGGTGACAAGAGCAGCAGGAGAAAGGGCGACCAAGGCTGGACAAGCACAAGTCATGGACAGAGGTAAGCCTGAGGGCTTTTGAGGTAAAACTGAATAGTTTGAGGGGCCCTGGATACAGTACTTACAAGGAAGAGGACATGGGGTGTGGCTGGGAAAGGAAATTGGAGCTCTGCTGTGGAGGGTCTTGAATGCCAGGAGGGGGCCTGCAGATTCGACAGTAGGAAACTGAGAAATGTGGACCAGGAGCCTTAATCAGGCTTGTATGTTCACACACACAAGAAGCTGGCAGGAAACACCAGGGTGTGGCCATCAGCTAGCTACTGATGACCTGAACGTCTAACCCTTTCAAGAAGTGGACAGATGGGGGGAAGCCGGGATGGCTCAGTGGGTTAAGAGCTCGCTTTGCAGCCCTGGAGACCGTGGATCGAATCCCAGCCCCTGCCCGTACGTACTCATATGCTGAACTGGGGAGTGCTTCCCATGCAGGAAGCCCCCAGTTCGGTTCTCACCCCCTGGTTTGGCCCCAGGCTAGAGGGATCGGTGCCTCCCATGCTGCAGGCCCCCAGCCCAGATCCCGCCCTGCACAGCCCATACTCACCTATATGGAACAAAATCACTTCGAAAACTAATGAAGTTCAACTATGGAGACTGCTTTGGGCCCTCACCCTTCTCTCTGTCTCTGTCTGTCAAAAACAATAAAATAAATCTTAAACAAAAAAGAAAGCAGTGGACAGAGGATGCGCATGCTCCAGAAAGAAAACACACTCCTGCAAACAGCCCACAAACATGGAAATGGACATCTCCATTAGGGTGAGAGGCAGAGGTCAACATCCTCAGGTTGACCCTGAGAGGGGCGGGTGTCCGCTGACATGCGTGTTGCAGACAGAGGCTAGCTAGGGCCCAGCAGGGACTGCCGGGGGGGGGGGGGGGTGGCAAATAGGCCAGACAGGAGTCCACCCTTGTGTCGTGTGAGTATTGATGGCCGTACTTATAGAGAGGGCCAGCCACCCCTGCTGGTGCAATCTTCCAGTCTGCTGGGCATGGTGAGGTCTCAGCTCCCAGAGAGGCACTGGGCCACACTCTAATGTGATAAAGCTGCAGGGGACAGGCTTTCACGCCAGATCAGTCACCCACCCCTCACCGAGCATCACCAGCCGGTTCTCACGGAACCTCACAGAGGGAGCCTTGGAAGAGCCATGACCACACCCAAGGCCCCTCCCCACCTGACTGGTAAGAAATCTGCAGCTCAGAAAAGCTGAGAGGTTCAGCAAAGGTCCCGAAGGCTCAACTCTCGATGATGCTCTCTGAGTTGCTGAGTGCCGAGGTCTGTGTTGAGTGCACTGCATCCAGTCTCTCCTTTAATTCTCACAACACCTCTTTGAGGTGGTGCTGTTGACATCGCCACTGTAAAGGCGGTCACACAGCAAGCCAGTGATGAAGGCAGCCTTACTCTAAACCCCACGCAGCTTAACGTCGCAAGCATGCAACTGTCTACACTGCCTTTCCAACCCAAGTTGGTGTTCCCTCTACTCCACCAGGTCGAACAACACTGACGTGTTCAGGTTAGCAAGGGAAGTAGGCACTAGAACAGGGTCCTCGCTCCATGGTGCCCTTGAGGCCAGGCAGGTCACTTCCTCCCTCTGGTCATCAGTTTACTCATTAGGGGAGATAACGGGTCATCCCAAGGTTTATCCGACTAGGACCACACACAGGTCCCTGCAGGAATCATGGCCAGGCAGTCTGGGAGGAAAGCCGAGGGTGGTATAGAAGGAAGAGAGCTGCTCATCATGAAGGAATTCAAGCACATTCTAGATCTTTAGAGGGATGGCCAGCCCATGCTGCTGGTCCCAGGCTGGCTCGCCCTAAGCAAGTGATTACAAACTGGCATGGGGCCCAGGGTGCCAGCTTCCCAGGGCAGAGCCAAGGCCTCTTCTGAGCATGACCATGCCAGGTTTGCAGCCAAATTGGTAAAACCCACCCATACCCAGCTGGCGGTGGCAGCAGCTCTGGGGCTGGTCAGGGGGTCACCACCTCACGCTGAGAGGTGTTGCTGGCATTGTGCTCTGTGCCGAGTGCAGCTGCCAGGCCGGAAGTGACTTGCTGAGATCTGGCAAGCTCTCTGCTCCAGTCTTCCTTGCTCTGGAACTACTTCAAAAGAAGAACTGATCCCCCTGGGGACTGGGGACAACTTCAGCCTTCTGGATGGTGGTGACGAGGCTGCTGGCCTGGGACCAGCCTGGCCCTGTGCTCACCAGCTGTGTGACCCTGGAGAGCCGCCTGATTCATGGGGCTAGGAGTCCTTGCAGGTGAGGCGGGAGAGGGTATAGCAGATGGTCCCGGAGCTCTTCCTGGCTCCAGAGTCGCCCAGTCTGATTCTGTAAATAGTGGATGTTCACATATGCTGCTCAGTCCAGCATGTGGCTCCAGCAGGTAAAGGAGAAGGCAGGCATACACAAGAGTACCCCTGACCTCAGCATTCTGATCACCTTCCGGCCAACTCCTCCACAATTCAACCTCAGTATGCACTAAAAGCCCTGTCCTGTGAGAAGCTCTATTCCAACACACAGGTGTGCTTTCCTGCCTGTGATGATTAACTCTATGTCAACTTGACTGGGCCACTGGGTGCCCAGATATTTGGTCAAACATTATTCCAGGTGTTTCTGAATAAGATTAACACTTAAATCAGTACACTGAGTAATAAAGCAGATTGCCCTCTCCAATGTGGTGGGCCTTGTCTAATCAGTTGAAGGCCCCAACAAGAACAAGATTTCTTGCCTGACAGCATTTGAACTGAATATCAGGTTTTTTTCCGGCTTTGGACTTGGAACATTGGCTGTTCCTGGGTCTTGAACCTACTAGCCGTTGGACTAAAACTACACAGTCAGCTTTCCTAATCCAGGTCTTCAGACTTGGAAAGGATCAAAACCATGGGTGCTCCTGGGTCTCCAGCTTGCTGACTCACGCTGCAGAGCTTGGGAAATGCCAGCCTCCATAACTGGGTGAGCCAATTCCTCCCACAAACCTGTTATTGGCTGCCTCTCTGGAGAACCCCGACTAATATTAATACATGCCTCTGTGAAGAGTCCTTCCCACATGCCCAACGCCTGGTCCCGGGATGGGCTGCCTGTCTGTCCCCTTGTAAGAAACAGTTCCTGCCAAGACTGTGCACTAACACTGAGAGCTGGGCCTATAAAACCTCTATCCCAACACAGAGGGGACCTCCCATGTTTTCTGACCCTAAACAACAGGGAGGCAGCCAAGCATCAGCTCTCTAAGAGGGACCAGAGATTCCGCCCTCAGGATACCTAACAGTAGCAAAGCCACTGAGAGACTGAGGATCTCAATGGGGATCCCTACCTGTCCCATCCACACCTAACAAAATAGACCAACAAGGCTCCATCATTCCCTACAGCATCTTCTGTCCACAAGGCCCTTTGCATGATGTGGTGCTTATAACTGTCACACAGCAGACAGACCCTGGGGACAGAGCAGCACCCCCATTTAATAGGGCAAACAGGAAACCCAATCGAAGGGACTTGTCAAGTCCCGGAATGAGAAATCAGCACCTCAATTCCTACCCTACTACTGTGTTTCCCCGAAAGTAAGACAACCCCCGAAAATAAGACCTACTTACAGTTTTGCCTCTCGCTGAAATACGTATAAGGCATCTCCCCGAAAATAAGACCTAGCGCATCTTTGGGAGCAAAAGTTAATATAAGACACTGTCTTATTTTCGGGGAAACAGGGTATAAGAGTCTTATTTTCGGGGAAACAGGGTAGTCTGTCCATCTTGTATTGCTTGGTGTCACTGCACAAAATGCCAATGATAATGCTTTTTGTTTTGTTTGAAAAAGAAGTAGAGGAGAGGGGAGGTTTGTGTGTGGGGGGGCTACACACAAGCATGAGAAATATGCAAGCTGCCACTGTTCAGAATTACGTTCAAGTGGCTCTTCCTGCCAAAGGCGATCACGTATTACACCATCCACACAACCATCTCAAGAATTAATTGGAAGGAAACATCTGGATAATGAAGGCTTTTATGCTGGAAAACACAGAAACAGCCCCTCCTCAGGGCCCTAAAAGGGTGTCCTGAGGGGACTCCATGCTGTGTGAGAGGTGTCATCAATGCCTGGAACACAAGAGCAGAGGCCTCTTGAGATCCTGAGTGGAGACAGCCGTCTCACCGTTGGTGGCCTCTTCCAAATGGCTCCCATCCAGGCTGCCCAGCCTGAAATGCTGCCGCCCCAGAGCTCAGGTCCCAGGTTTCTGTTGGGCCTGGGACACCATGTACTGAACCTCCCAGCGTGCTAGAGGCATGCTGGTTCAAAGACGAATCCAGTACCATCACTAGCATTTCCCTTTAAGCTGGGACGGTATCCCTGATGTCCTCTACCACCCCCCGTGCCCTCAGTGTTCGTGCTGAGAGTTTCTCAGCCCAGAGACCCAGAGACTCTCCACTGTGGTTCTAGACATTTGCATGCTCAGTTTCCACCCCTATCCCGGCTACTGAGGGCCAAGTTCAAGTCCAACCCATCTTGACACATCCCCTGAGATTCCTAGCACAGAACATGACATCACAGATGCTCAGTAAATACCAGTTGAAGGAACAACATAAACAGTCTTCCGCAAGTTCAGGATTTAGCACAGAAAAGATATATTTTTAAAATGTGTCTATCTTAGGAAAGGAACTATACTCATAGATTGGTGGAAGAAATGTAAACTGGAAATGGCCTGTTCAAAGAGAAAAGTGGTAGACACAACAATTAAATACCTTATGGGGGCTGCTGGGATGGCTCAGCGGGTTGAATGCTCATCTTGCAACCCCAAGGTTCGAGGATCAAATCCTGGCCCTGGCCCTGGCCCGTGCAGACCCATATGGTGAACTGGGGAGTGCCCCTGGTTTAGTTCTCACCCAGGTGAGCCCCCTGTGTGGGGGGCCTTGTGGAATGAAACTATGTAGAAAACTAATGATGTGCAACTATGGAGACTGCTCTGGGCCCTCCCCCTTTTCTTTCTCTCTTTCTCTCTCTATGTCAAAAACAATAAAGATACATCTTTAATAAAATACCTCATGGCCTGAGGTTTTACTTCTGGAAATCAATTCTACAGAAATACCCAGACCAACACACAGAAATAAGTGTACGGGGATGTTTGCTACCGAATATAACAAAAAGCCAGAAACAAGTTAAAAGTCTATGAATACAGAATGATGAGTACACTGTGCTACAAATAAAAAAAAACATTCAAAAAAACTAATGACCTCGAACAAGATTTGTGAGGCAGAACAATGTTTAGTAGGATAGCATTTATGTAGAAAAAAAATGTTTGTAGTATGTAGAGATGTAAATTTTAGTGCAAGTGGGAAAAGATATACAACTTAACAGCTTAACAGATATACAACAAATTACTAACAACAATGCTTATTTCTGCAGAGATTCACTTTTTATTTTCTATATGCTTGTACAAATTTTCTTACCCAGCGCACATATTGTTTTAAATGTAATAATTAAAATTCTTTTAATGTGCAGACGTGGCACACAAAACTATCTTCTTTATTATTATTATTGCTGTTTCTGACAGGACCTGTTGAGTGTCTATTTGGAGCCAGGCACTGTGCCAGGAGTTTTATATTAACCCCAGGACAGAAGAGACAACTGAGGCTGGGACAGGAAGAGCAGATAAGTGAGGTCGAAGGCGGAGCTGGGGTTGGCCACGTCTGCTTTTATCAGAATCTCCGCACTGCCCGGATGGATCCCTGCTGCCTTCTGTTCCCTGGCTGTGGAATTCCCTCATCTGCTACTTAACATTCCGGTGGAACAGGCTTTAGATAGACAGCTTCTGCTTTTGTGGCTGTTTCTTAACAATTTCCATTTCATGTCACATTGATACATTTTCAGTTTAGTAAATAGAACTCGGAGGAAATTATGTGCTAGTTTTTAACTCTAAGCTGTACATTTTAATTATAACATGGCCCCAAAGCATGCCCCTGGTCATCCGTGGAGGTGTGATGTTTAACGACACCTTGAAGTACAGTTACAGTCTAAACCACAAAAGACAAAAGTTTTCCCAAGAAAAGGCCGAATCACCGTTCAGCACCAGCAAAAGGCCCCCGCTCTCTCGGGCTTGATACCTTTTCTCTTAAGCCACAAGTCAAGGTAATTCCCATCAACCAATGTTGACCAGCAAGTTGTGAATCAAAAAAATCACCCTAAGTGTATGACAGCAAACAGGCTGCCCTTTGGGGAGGAGCACACCCAGGGAGGAAGGGGGTCTAGACCGCGATGCCGTTATAGAAGGCAGCGTGTCCTGCAAGGTAGCTTCTTGCCAAGAGGATCAGAACTCACAAGCTGCACAAGTTCTTACCCACGGGACTGAGCTAGGCTCCCAGGCTCCAACACAAGAGATGTGCTTCATGCTTTAGGAAATGGACCCAGAGTCCTGACTCTAGAAATTCATGCAACTAGAAGGGGTGAGGGAGGAGGTGCGGATCCCAACTCGCTTCACTAGTTCATTCTTTCACTCACTCGCTCCCCCTCGCCCTACTGAGCACCCATTACTGGTTTAGGGGGAAACACTGATCAATCCAACCTGGCCCCTGCCCTAGAGATCCTCACAGCCCAAAATACAGTCCTTTCTAGGGCTCTTTAGTTAAGTGCCTGCACCTGCTCAAGTATCGCCAGGCTAAGAGGCTCACGCTTTAGGGGCACGGCCACAGGGAACCTTCAAAGGCTTCTGAGGCCCAGGTGAGCAGGGGTCCTGGGTCTGCCCCACTGCACTTTATCCTGTGCCCGCAGGGCTGGGCTAGCCAGGTCCCCCTGGCCTGTTTCCCCAAACTTTAGATTGGATTCTCACTACCAAGGTACACGGGGTGGCATGAATGAACTAAGTGTACTAAACCCAGGTGCTAGGGCAAGTGTTAGTTGTGGGGTGCCTGTGAGCCAGAATCAATTGTGGGTGCCAGGGATGGAAACAGGGTCTGGGGGGCATGTGTGTGTATGTACTTATATGTACAAACATACACATGTACACACATATGCACAGCCACACACACTAGGACCCCTAGCAGCCTCATTAATGCCTGAGTCCCTCAGAGCCTCCACCCCACCCTGGTCAGTAGGTTTTCTCTGTGGAGGTGGGGTGGGGATGGGGTACAGGGATCAGAAACATTTATCACTAGGTGTATACACGTGAGCATCTCTTCCAGGAGTCAGGGGTACACGGGGTGAGTGACGGGAAGATTCTACTAAAATGACAAGTGGCAGCCCATGTGAAAAGCACACACTCGAGGCCTGCTGAAGAGCCTTGCTCTTCCTTTTTCCTGGAACGAGATGAGGCTTAGCACCTACTTGCCTTTTGGATTAAGTCTTGTGACCCAGTGAATGAGAACTGGGGTGCAGGTGGGATGGGAAGGGAAGGCTATTTCAGTATGAATTAAATTAGATGAAAAAGGGAATGACAAAATGACAAACAAAGCAGGTTAAAAATAGGCGGCTCCAACGTTACTGCTAGACAGAAAATATAACCCCAGCTAGGCAGGGAAACCAAAGCGGAACGAAACAAAAATTTTAAAGTTCTCACCTAAAAATAACTGGAGTAGCAATGTGGACTCACGGTTGAGAAATATGGCGTTTCTGATCTGAGCCTGAGATTGCAGTCTCACTTGGGAGGGAGGGGCTGCCCACAGCCTGGAATTTAAGGTTCTCTTCCAACTATGAAGCTGGCAATAGGGGACTGAGATCAACCCCGAGAGCATTCCGATCTGTTGGCTCTAAGACCTAACATTTAGCAGCTGCTGACCTCAGTTGTGTGTTTATTTACTCCATCACCCCATTTTCATGTTGTTCATTCAGATTCCTATTTTATAAAGGTTTGTAACCCAGGAGCACAGGGGAATAGAAAGGATCCACACGAGATCTGGACTGGACTCTCAACCAGCCCCTTCCGAGCTGGTGATTAGCGAGCCTTCCAACCTCTTGGGGCCTCCAACAGCCGAACGCTCAGTGAGAAACAAGTGAGGAGCGCTGTGCATGAACATAATGTTGTCTTCTGCCCCAGCCCTCACTCAAGTCTATTTTAGACCTTGACCGTCTTGGAATAAATGCAAACATAACTCAAACAACTAACCTCCATCTTCCCCTGGTAAGACACTGCTTTAATTCCAGGTACAGAGTATGTTGGCTACTCTACACACCAGTAACGCACACTTTGGAACCGGTCTCAGGAAACAGGTTGGAGCCCTGGCCCTGCCATTTGCCCACTCACGCCCTGTGGGGAGCAACGTGCCCCAGCAAAGCTTCAGCATCATCTGCTGTGGAGTTGGAAATACACTGCTATCAACTTCATGGGGTTGTTATAAAACAAAACCAGACACAGGGTATAGAAGCCTTGTGAACCATAAAACCCTGTGCAGATGTTACAGATTAGGGCGGCGTGTATACACACGTGCACCGAGAGACACACAGCCGTACTCCTGGCTGACATCTGGTATAAATGACTCGCCATTCAATCAGTGTACGGCCACGAGGAGAAGACATCTCATTTCATCTTTCTTTTGTAACATCAGTCATGTACGCTGCCTCTCACAGATGCCAAAAAGCAGACTCAACTGCTAGCACGCTCTTCACTATTTTCGGTATTTACCCCCAAAAGGAAGGACCCTGCAACGTGTGACAAGGTTCGGAGAAGGCATGATCGGATGATTCCAGGGTTCAGACACATGACATGTTTTCTGCATGACACCCACCACTGACAATTCAGAAACACTCTGGGAAAAGGAGTGCCTTTGTGCTTCATGTGAACCCCCTAATAACTGGAACCGAAGCTTTTCCTGAGTGTTTCATTAAACACATCATCTGCTCACGCTTGGCACTTTTCCACTAGCTGGGAACCTACAAAAACTGATGTGGTGTGACAGCTGAGTCGGTGCTGCCAGACGAGCTTCCTCGCTCGGAAACGGGGAGGGGGCAGCCAGCACAAGGAAGACGGGGAGGGCGGGCAGCAGCTGTCACGTTACAGCTGCCACCATGCAGACGCGCACTTCAGATCTCACTCAAGTCCCCCTGACGGTAGCACCAGGCCCAGGCCACATGACTGGGGGTGGGCTCCACGCTTATCCTGGTGAGACAATGGAGCCAAGCCTCCCCCGCAGGGAGTCTCCCCACTCCCCTTTCCTGTGAGCTGTCCTTTGGTGGTTAAAGCCGTTGGCCTCTGGGCCTGATGTGGCGACCTCGGGAGCACCACGGATTTGGAGATGGCTCTGTTGTTCCGCAGCTCAGGGGTGCTGGATCCTCAGTCCTTCAGCGGCCCCTGACCACTGGTTGCCATCTGTACAAATGCTCCTCCACAGGTGGTGGTCAGAGTACTCCAGGCCTGGGGAGGGTCCTGCTGAGGACCTGTCACCAAAGGCCATTAAAATCTCATTTCTCCTCCACTGGGAGGACGCCTCCCTCTGTGTAGCTTGCTTTCCTCACTGACAATGGACATTAATAGAGGCAGTAATATTGGGGGCGGCAGTAGGGAGGGGCAGCGGGGCAACAAAGCGAACGGGGCTCAGAATTAGGAGAACAAGCATATTGAGAAAACCCACTAGACACCTGCAGGGACCCTCGTTATACACCGAAAGGGAGCTGCTAATAATCCCTGTCACTCTTACGTGCTCTGTGGAGAGGGTGGTGGAGTCATTAGGACCCTCCATGGCATGCACTACCGTACATCTGCCCAAAAGGAAGGGCTCAAGATCAATTACATGCCATTGCTCATCTTAGGCAGATGTCTTTCAACATCCAATTGGCTCATATCCAATAATTCTATACAACAGGTCAAATCATTCTGTTTCCTGGGGGTTTAATTTGCAGCTAATTCCTCTTACAGGGTTTAGCAGGAAGCTCCCGCTGTTTAAAATGAGATGTGCTGGGGAGCTTTATGGAGATTTCTCTATGTGGTGGGCAACCTGAAATGGCTGTTTTGAAAAAATGCCCAAGCTGGAAGGACTGCAGCCATTTTGTGTGCCCACCATCAGCCATGGTCCGCGGGTGGGAGCAGGTGCAGGGCGGCTCCCTGTCCCGCAGGCTTGACAGAGCGCCTCAATTTTCAGGAGGATCCAAAGCCCATCTCTGCCCTCACACCCTAGAAGAGCCGCCCAGGTTCTGACCTGCAGCACGACCTTGGAGCTCAGCTGTGGCTCCCACTAGAAGCCTGGCCAGCCCTGGAGGGAGGGTCCCTGACCCTGGTCCCACGGCCTGGGCATGTCCAGGATCTGTGATTTCATGTACAGGTGCCCAGGCAGCACAGGCCTGCTTTAAGTACTTGAATAACGCACTTCTATGCGTCCCACCCCTGGGCCAAGATCAGAGCCTACACGCCACTCCCTCATGCCCCCTGGTACCTGCTGCTTTTCAATGACTGATTCAGGGAAAAGATAAACTGATAGATGGGAAGTGGGTAGAGGGCAGGTTACAGTTCATTAACTCCCGGCAGTCCTTGGGATAAAGGCCCAACTCCTTCCAGGAGCTCAGAAAGCCCTCCGTGAGCTGGCCTTCATACTCCATAGCTGCGTATTCTCCCACGTGCCCTCTATACACCCGCAGCTGAGCCCAGGCCAGGGCTGCTGCCTTCACTTCTCCTCCCCCCTCTCCTCCACACAGCGCCCACTTCTAAACTTCCTCGGGACCCTGCCCAGCACCTGCCCAGCACCTGCCCAGCACCTGCAAAGCCACTGGTGGGTCCCCTGGGTCCCCATGCTGGTCGCCTCTGCTGAGGCTGGTCATCTTTTAAGACCCGAGTCAAGCCATCCCTGCCTCCTCTTCCTTTGGAACCCACATGATCGTGCCTTCTCCGTGGGGACCTCCACCCCACAGAGTGAAGTCTGAGAACTTCGGAGCCTGCTCTGGATCCACGGCTGCCTTCCCAGCTCTCGTCGACACCACTGTCCTCCATGCCCAACACAGGATGTGGCATGGGGCTGCAAAATGACTGCTGAATGGACAAGTCTGCTGCAGAACTGCGACTCCACCTCCAAGTCCCCTTATCTTTGCGGTGGACCTGAAAGGCCCTGGTGGTGACATCCAACTCCACCATCCTCTTTCCTGTGGCCCCCGCCTGCGTTCAGAATCCTGTGCCTTTCACAGAGACGGGAGGCTGAGGCATCACTACTACTTCACCCGAGGCAGCCGGTCAGTCTGTCCAAGGTGAGGCCCCTCACTGCGACAAAGGCACATGGAAAAATGGACAGGGCCTTGGGGATGTGAGGTCACGGCAGAAGACCCTAAGACACAGAGAGCCCCGAGGTGACCATGAGCTGTGATGCCTCCTGGCTGATGGAACCCACTGAGTACGACAGACAGACAGGAGGCAGGAAGGTGGTGTGACAGGCACTCACTGCATTCTGCAGTGGCAGGGTTGCTTTCCCTGGTAAAGCACCGCGCTGCTCACCTGTCTTCTTGTAAAGGGGAGCTTGATGGGGGTTTACAGCATCCCTGTGGCTCTGAGATCTCAGGGTACCATTCCAGGACCCAGGACCCAGGGCCCAGGGAGAGGAAGGAGGGAGGCACCCGGGTCAGGGTCAGACCAGATGCTTACCTGCTGGCCTGGGCTTCCTTGACACAAATGGCCCATTAAACTGTAAATCTCCCAGAAAGGCAGGTGCCCCTGAGGCTCACATCTCCCCCAAGAGTGGGAGGCCGCGGGCCCGACAGCCTCTAAATCAGTCACCCGGCCCTGCGCAGGCTGCTGGAGGAGACAGGCTCACTTAGGACTCACAGCAAGAACACGAGAGAAAGAACTATTAAGTGAGACTTGTGGGGTCAAGGAGCAGAGGGAAGGCTTGAAAGGAGGTGAGCATATGAACTGACAGGAGAGCAGGGAGGTGTTAGAGGCGTGGCCTGGAGTCCCAGGCCTCTCAGGGAAACGTGGAGGGAGGTGTGGCTTGAGGAAGGCCTGGAAAGTCTGGACTTGGAACTTGAGCAGGGGAAGAACATGACTGAGCATCCAGAAAAATAGCCTGGTGGCAGTGAGAGGGACGGGGATCCGTGCTGGTGAGTGGGGGTCTGCACCTGGGCCCTCCCTCTTGGCTCTGAGCGCTCCCCTGTAAAGGTGACGGGCAGTGTGCTGAGGTACCAGCTCAAGCGCCTGTGCAGAATCAAAACCCTTTAAAATACACTTGAGAACATTTTCCTAAAAGTAGGCACGGTGACGTTGTGCTCCATTTGGAAGCAGGCTTCTGTGGTTAAGATATCCCCCGGGGAACTGAGTGTGACTTCAGCTCACAAACAGGTTTACAGGGTGCTGGGTGGAAGCTGCAGACACCAAGTGTCACATGCTATGTGGAGGTCAGCACAACAGTGACAAGTCAACAGGGGCACCCAAAACCTCAGCCAAACCTGATGGCCAGCACACGAAGGCCTTCTGTTTGTGGGGGATCGTGTCCCTGAGCACCTGTGTGCGGCTAGTGTGCCTTTCTGCGACTACTGCCACCAGCAGTCAGTCAGCACTCAAGTCACCACAGGATCAGGCCGATGCCTTCACTTTGGAGATGGGGCAACTGAGGCCCCAAGGGCGGTGCCGCGCCCACGCTCACACCAGGAGTCAGGGGCGCTGGGATGAGCTCCGAGTCCTTCCCCACCCACACCACAGCCTCCACCCCAGCCCGGTTCTGTGGCCATTCAAGGATGGAGGAGCTTCTCGCTGCAAGACCACAGCTCTGCAACGCTAAGAGCAGCTCGCAAGGCTGAGGCCCCACACTGTCCACCCCCGAGTGTGGCTTCCACTCCTCTCTGCAGGCCCCGCTGCTCGGGGCGTGCCTGGGGAACGACAAGGAGACACCAGCGTGGAAGTCCGCCCGCGGCAACGGAAGCAGAAAGAGAAGAGGGGAAGAAGTCAGGGACAGAGCTGCTGCCAGACCAAACCAGAGTGCCAGGAACTGAAGGGGACCTCAGGCTAACAGTGCTTCCCAAACCGCTGGCCCTGTCTCAGTCACACAGCCAGGTAGCGAAAAGCAGACTCTGGGGCTCCAGCGAGCCTGTAAGGGGTGGGGCCCAGGACTCTGCATTCTCCACACCACCCACCCTCCTCATCCTCACTGCCCCCTGTGACTATGAAGCCAGAAGCCTTGCACCCATGGGTCTTCAGGGCAGCTTGCTCTTCACCCTGACCCAGCGTGGTGGTCAGGGTGCTGGTCTGACCCTCCTCTAGTTTTCGGAGACTGGCTGGGTCAGGGGCCTCTTGGCCTTCCCGGAGGGAAGACAGCATGCACGGGGATCCCACTGAGCCTCCAGCCCCTGGCACTGCGGGTTCCTGTCTTGGTGGCTGACTCTATCTGCAGTGCAGGGCTAACTTGCACAGCTCATCTGGGGACTCCAGGGCTGCCCTCATGACAGCTCTGTGAGGGGCAAGGCATGCTGGCCCTCAGAGCTGGGGGCTGAGTGGCTTTCTTTGCCACATGTGAGCCCCAGAGTGAGCTGGGGGCAGAGGGAACTCCCAAAATGAATCACAAACATAATTGTCCTGCCAGTGGAGAAGCCTGGCTTTCGGTCAGGGTGCAGCCTCCAGTCTTGGTTTCTTGTGTGTCTTCAGGAAAATCTCTTAACCTCTCTGAGCCTTTATCTCCTCACCTACATAAACAGGGTTATCTATACTCTAGAGTGGTGTGAGAATCAAAGGAGCATGGATGTGCTCAGCATGTCAACATAAACCCAAGTGTTATTGCTCCTGGTGTTGTTACTGGTCATGGTGTTGTGTTCTCCTTTGGAAGAGGGGGGAGTGTCAGGAAGAGGTTTGTTTTTCTCTTCCAGTTTTTTTCTAAGATTTATTTTATTGTTTCTGAGAGGTGAGAGAGAGAGAGAGCGAGAGAGAGAGAGAGAGAGAGAGAGAGAGAGAGAGAGACACACACACACACAGAGAGTGGGTGAGGGCCCAGAGCAGTCTTTACAGTTGTACATTATTAGTTATGACATTGTTTCATTCCACACAGGTGGATGCAGGGCCATGTGAGCCGGGAACCAGACCGAGGGCCTCCCACATATGAGGTAAGAGCCTTCGTCACTGTGCCATTCTGGTGGTTTTCAAATGTGCCACAGTTCAGCATATGGGTTTTCATGGGCCGGGGCCAGAAACTGAACCCTGGACCTTACAATTGCGAGGCAAGTGCTCAACCTGTTGAGCCATCTCAGCATCCCTTTTTCTTCTAGTTTTAGAGACCGAGAGGTAAATGGGTATTATTTCTCAGCAGCAGGCAATAAGGCATTTGCATGGCTTCTACCAGGCTCGCCCATCTCTCCTGGAAAAGAAGCCAGGCCCATGGTAGGGATCTCTGAAGGGTCCTTTCGTAATTCTGAAATCTCAACTGAGTGTGTGTGTTTATGTCAGTACTTATAGAGATGGAACCACCCTTGTCAGGAGAAGATAATCGTCAAGCATGTCTCCCTGGCAGAGGCACTGTGTGTAATTAAAGACGATAATTATAGCTCCCCATCTAGTGTCAAACCCAGGGCTCTTTCCAGACACGAACAACTGTGTGTTCTTACCCTGTGTGCAAAAACACACAAGGCCCTTTGTGAACGGGGAAAGCTGGGCAGCTCCCTCCTGTAGCTAAAGGTGGCTTCTCTGGGCCAAGCCCATGGGATGGTTTGACCTGGAAGCCTTACCCAGGAGAGTTGGGTCAGACACTCCCCAAGTGTCCTCTTCAGTTTTGTCTTTCTGCAGGATGAGACCAGGTGCCAGGGACACCCTGGGGTGACAGGCAGCCAGCTCAAGAGAGCAAAAACGGGGCCAGTGGGATCCAGAGGGTTAAGGCTAGTTCTCCCGGAAGCCACACACGGCTGCTGGCGCACAGGGCTCCTGCTTCCCAGTGTCACCACCAGGAAGCCAGAGAGCAGACTCAAGCACGCAGCCCCGAGGCCTCTGCAGATGACAGGTCCTGTGATCTCTGGAGGGCTCCCCTGATTGTCCTTATCCCCTGGGACATTCCCACAGGACCTGGCTCCAAGGCACAGGCTTTGGGCATTGTTAGAAAGGGGCAGGGGACAGGGACTGATGTGACACAGCAGGACGAGCGCTGGCCTTGGAGTCCCGAGACCTGGGCTCGAGCCCGGCACTGGTTGCGGGCTGACCCTGGGCAGGCTGCCTCCATCCTCTTGTTTTCAGTTTATCTTAAAAACTGAGAACAACAGGGCTGTCTCCAGACTTGTTCTGAGGACAGAAAGACATAACGCCTATCCAAGAAAGTGCTTTGTAGTCAGTAAAAGGAGAAGAAAATATAAACTGTTATGACAATAACCCCACATATACAACTGATAGCCAAGGTCCTGGGGAAAAAAGCAGAGGCAGGCCAACTGACCTGACAATATTAATTAGAAATTTCCACAGACCCACAGATTTCCTGTAACAAAGATGTTTTCCTCACTCATAGTCTCTTGAGCTCCAGGGAGGGAAAGACTCCTTCCCTGTCCACAGGGCCCCTGAGGCAGAGCCATGGAGACCCCAGGGCAAGGAAGGCAGGGGGCAGGCCGGCTACATTCTCCCCCCACCCCCACCCTGTGACTAGACACAGGTGACAACTCCCAAGGGTGCTAACCACTGCAAAGCCCAAGGGACGCCCAAGGGAGAGAAGCCGGGTTGTTTACAGTTCCTGAACTCCCCAGAAACTAGGGGACTCTGGCTGCAGGAGGCCTTGCTTGGCAGCGAGCTGTCACCTCACCACATGTGCAGCCTGGAAGGAGCCCTGGGCCAGGACTTCACCTTTTTACCACTCACTGGGTAGCCCACACCCACATCATAAAAAAACAAGGGGGCTACTAGACAGCTCCCCAGTCCAGCGTGGCTCCAAAATCCCTACTTTAAGATTTAAGGCAGGGGAAAGCCGGGACGGCTCAGCGGGTTGAGCGCTCGCTTTGAGGCCATGAGGACCGAGGATCGAATCCCGGCTCCGGCCCAGGCAGGACCCACGTGCTGAACTGGGGAGTTCCCACAGTTCGGTTCTCTAACTGTCTCTGTCTCTGTCTCTCTCTCTATCTGTCAAAAAGTAAAATAGAAATAACTATGCACT